>JAPKLW010001111.1:188631-261098 GCA_026898455.1 Plectranthus barbatus
TGAGATGAAGCATTTTAAGGGCAGAGTTTTTAGAACTGTTGATGTTGATATTGAGTTTTATAAAGACTACGCTCGTGTTGCTACTATGAAGAAGAAGATGTTTAATTTTTTTTTAATTCGTATTTATGTAAAAATGAAGTAAATTGGGCTAAAAATGAAGTAAATCGGGTTAAAAATGAAGTAAATCGGGCTTAAAATACATGTTGTTTGTGTTTGAGTATTTTTACAGTTTTAGCCTTCAAAGGCTAAAACTGCAGGATATTGGGGCAAAAATGCTGCGTTTTTCAATTTGCTGAGAATGAATCATGTTCGTCGATTTGATGAGATGGACGCGCGAGATCTATTTTTATTTCTCATAATAACTCCTATTCTCACCTGATCACTACCCTATATATATATATATATATATATATATATATATAGAGAGAGAGAGAGAGAGAGAGAAAGAGAGATATTAGATCATATGAGAATAGTTGTTAATTAAGAAATGAGAATAAATCCCACCAATCGATTTCACTAGATCAGCGGTCACGCTTTAATAATTTTCGTCTTCATTTTATCCTTCATTGTTACATATTTAAAGTTATCATTGTCATTTTACATATTTTCAAAACCTTATCCCCTCCAGCGATCAGATTTTTGTTACTATCTTTCACACGATCGATTAGATCTATAATTTCTTTTTCTTTTTTTTTTTTGCGATTTGCGATGAGATTTTGATTCCTTGTTGAATAAGTTTTGAGATTTTTCAATATCGATTCATCTTCGTGTTCATTTTTTTATCAGTCGACGGTCTTGGTGACGAGGTTGTTGTCGGGGTGGAACACGCTCCGCCACACGTTCTCCTTCCTCGCGGAGGTCGGCGACGGCGTTCCCGGAGTCCCTGACTGGCCGACATCAAAAGAGATCTCTTGTACTTGTTGCTTCCCTCTCCTCCAACATCTATTTCGTTGTCATATACATAAATTTGGGGAAAAAGTGTAAAATCAATAGATCAGCGATCACACAAAGCAACACATGTTTGTGAGTTCAATAACGGAAACAAAAAATAAAAAATAAAAGAGAGAGCTTGGCGATGGATTCTGGTTTTGATTGGTTCTCAAGGTAGATGTGAAGTTTTGTGCTTTCTAAATTCATATTTCTTTCTGTTATGATTTAGCAAGAAATTATTTCGATTTGTAACTTAGAATTTGATTGTTAATTCATGAAGAATATATTTGTTTTGGTTGTGAATTTTTTGTGGTTTGAATATCATATGTGTTTCAGTTGTTTAAAATTTTTGGATGATATTTGTTGATTATGATTTCACGAGACTACTTTTGATATATTGTTTAGTGAATTTTTGTTTAAATAGTTTTAGAAGTCTTTCATTTTTTTGTATTATGTAATTCATATGTTCTGGTATTATGTTCATTATTTTGTTTGTTAGCTTCATTTTAAATAACCTTCGGTTATTTCATCAACTTTTTCATTATTTTTTTTTATTATTAAATTTCATGTTTGGTGATGTGATGTTCCTTTTATATGTTCTCAGGTTCATTTGTACTATAGTGTGCTGATACGATGAAACCTCACAAAGGGAGATCTGGTTGTGTGTTTAAAATTAATATATACATATTCCAAAAAAAGGGAGAAATTTTAGAGAACTGGATGATGGTATTGAAAAAAAATGCAGAGATTATGCCATTTAAGGAAATAAGGTGTAGATAAAATATAGGTTGCAAATATTCGTTCATTGTACAAAAAAATGATTTACAATTACATTGAGTTTTTTAATGAACAAAAATTGAGATAAATGAAGAATAACTAAGATAAAATGAAAAACTGCTAAGATAAAATGCATATTACGTGTAACATCAAATTTACATCGAATTTATTTCATAATGAACAACAATTGAGATAAAATAAAGAACAACTAAGATAAAATGATGTTACATGTAACATCGAAATTCACATCGGATTTATCTTATAATGAACAACAATTGAGATAAAATAAAGTATAACTAAGATAAAATGTATATTTCACATAACATTAAAATTACGAACTTGCCCTTTAATGAACAAAAATTGAGATAAAAATGTCGCTTTTTTTCAATCAATCTGGATCATTGATTATGTTAAATTAATAATCGTGATTTATTCTCATTTCTCACGGTAAGGATATATATACACAAACTTCATGATTAAATAAATTTTAAGGATCTAATTATTTATTATAAGTTATTTATGTTATGTAACTTAAACTTAATAAAGACATGTAATATTTAATACTAATTTAAGTTATGAGAAAAAAAGTATTAATAAAAATTAATCATGTCAATCAGGCGAATCTATTAGTTTCGGACCAATTTAATCAGACCTCAAATTATTTAATTAAAATATTTTGAGAGTAAAATATCTCAATTATGACTCAACCTGCGAACTTCAAACTAAATTGGCACTTCGAACTAAATTGGCATATAGTCGTGTAGAATCATGAAAGAGCTAAACCTCAACCCCAAAATCCAAATACGTTAAATGCTTCAATATTTTCCTTTGTTTTCGTTTTATTTATTTATAAACATAAACATATATAATACGTATAAGTAATTAAAGTTGCATTTGAAAGAAAAAAAAGGTCGCAAGAGTTGTTGATGAGTAGTTGATGGGATTTGAAGGTGAATAGTAGTAATTGAGTATTCAAAAATCAGACCTGAATGACGCAACGCAATTAAATTGAATTGGCAGTGGATGAAGAAGAAATCCGCCATTTTTGTTTGATTAAGGGTTGTGAAAATGGCAGCCCTAATTTACCAGATCTTCTCATCAGCCGCGCTGTTGACTCAGGGGCTTTACCACCTCATCTCCACCACCAGAAACCACCTCAAATCCCCCGCCGATTACGTCGCCAAACCCTACCATCCTCTACCCTTCACCCCCCACAACCTCCGCTGCCGCTATCTCCACCTCTACCTCATCATCCTCTGCCTCTTCATTGCTCTCATCCACCAGCTTCTCATCTCCTCCGACGCCGATCCCCTCCTCAAAGGCCGCACCGCCGTCCACCTCTTCACTTCCCTCCAATCCGCCGCCTTACTCTTCGCATTCCTCATCCTCTCCATAGCTCTCCTCCTCTCGGACGCCACATCGCTCCTCCCTCTCCCGCTCGATCTCTTCTTCGCCATCGCCTCCGCCCTCTTCTTTCTCGAATATTCCCTCTCATCATCCTCCGCCGCCGTGCAGACCTCCGATCTCCAGGCCAAATGCGACTCCATCGCGGCTGGAATCTCCGCTCTCTCCTCCGTCTTGTGCCTCGCTCTGGCCTGCCGGCCAAAATTGTTTATGGCTGACGCTGCACTGGGTGCGTCCTTCTGTTTGCAGGGTCTCTGGGCTCTGCAAACGGGACTTTCGCTCTATGTCGATGCATTCATCCCGGAGGGCTGCCACAAGCTACTGGACGTAGTCAGCGGCGTCGAGGGGTCGACCAAGTGCGATTTGGATGACTCCAAACTGAGGGCGGTCGCAATTCTCGACCTTGTATTTGTTTTACACGTCGTTATCGTGCTTGTTATTTTCTTGGTGGTCTACACTGCTATTGCGAAGACTTTAGGCGTCCGTACCAGATTCGGATCGTATGAAGCGTTGCCAAATACTGCCCTGGATCCGAATCACATCCAATTGAAGGCTATGACCGGCACTCAGGCCTAGCGAATTTAGGTATAAATGCTTTCTTTCGTTTCTCCTTCATTTCATGCTACGTGGGTTGTTTGTGCCGTTTCCGTTTGCTGGAGCTGTTGTGTATAATGGGTATTTGTGAATGAACTTCTCTTGTGATGTGAAATTATGAATGTTTCTTGATGAGAAGCTCTTTATATGCTTAGCCTCCTGAAGATAACAAGCCCCTTGATATGATATAAATTTTTTTTATTATTATTAAAGTGCCCTGGCCTACCATTTTTGAAGATTGCATCTATGGTGGTGGAAGGCTGAAAGCATTAATTTTCTGTAATTATTGCTACTTGGATTACTCCGTGCTTGCTTTGTTTGAAAACCTTGCCTTGCCTGTTCACCCATGTTATCCTTGATGTCCTAAATGAGAGAGAGAGAGAGGGAGAGAGAGAGTCCAAGATGAAAGGAGACCACCCCATCTTATTTATGAATCAAATGAACTCTTAAGAATGCGTTGTGTTTGCTTCCTTCTTATTTAAGTCAATCCTAAGATAAAGCCGTGTATAGCTGTCTTGGTAGAATAGGTGCTATTAGTGAAGGACCAATAGATGCATATTAGTAGCTGTGGAGCACTTTCTCGTGTTTGGGTTTGATCCATTGAGTTTTTGATCTGCACAAGGTCCAGAGTTTGTTTGACTGGTTTATAATGTTTTTCCCTAATGTATATTTACACTCTAAGCCACAAGGTGAGAGATCCTTATTTTTGTTTCTTGCTTGTGGGAACAAAAGAGGCAGGGAGACACCAGATTTAGTTAAGCTGGAAGGTGACAAAAAAATAGCTATATTCATGCAAGATGGCAACTTTTTTAAGTTGCCATATAGGAAATAACAGCCTCATAAGATGGCCAACAATATACAAACTCGCGGTTTTCAGAAAAATCAGTTTTTCAGGGTTCAAAACATTAGTCGCAGAGCTATCTATATTGGGGGAATTTTAAGCAGTTCAGTTCCTAGAAAAATTAGGCCACTCATTGTTATTTTCCTATAATTTGGTGTGTGCTCAGAGGTTCTTAGATGTGGTAAAAATGTAATTGTTTCTAGCGATAGAAATGTAAGAAATCACCCAGTTACGGGTTTTTTTACGCTGTATATGTCATTCTCTCTGTTCTTTTAGTGTTTTTTTTTGTTAAATATTATTTTGAGCTAGTAAAGGTGAATTAGTTTTGAGTATCTGTTCAAGCTTTAGTTGAATATACATGCTATGATGAATAATGCAGGAGAGGTCATGAAACAGACTGGGGGCACTTGGTGAAGGATGCTTTTGGAATTTGGAGTCTGGGAAAGGGCTGTATTTTATGCAATTCCCTTTCCCTGTAAGATAACAGCTCTTTTACCTTTACCCAACCCCCCTGGAATACATTTTGTGCCTGTACAGTACTATTACATCATATTTGTTTGTTCATGAAGTCGCCTAAATATGATGTTGCTACTCATTCTCTCTCATACGTACCATTACCAAAATTAGTCATCAGTTTTAGTACATGATTCGGTGGAAAACTCTTCCTTTTTGAACTCGTATATGAGGCCCATGACTTTGAAAGATAGTAAAGAACTCTGTAATGACTTCTGAATTCACTTTCCCATCTAGACGAAAAATGAAATTATTATCATTTGATAATTGTTAAAACAATTAAGCCAATGTTCAAGAACCAAAATCCTTGTCATAGCAAAAGAAATTTGAAATGCAAAATCAACCATTTCAAAAACTGCAGCTCAACAATATCCTAATATAATGTCAAACTAACTAGATCATCTCTAAAACAAATCGTCAACAGAAATATTTTTTTTTCCTTAATCTTTGCTTGGTTATCTAACTTTACAAATTGCTTCAGATGCTCATGCCTTTCCTACTGAGGTCACTAAGAGGCGAGCAAGTGCCATAACCATTCTGGGTACTCAGAAACCGACAAGATTTTAGGGTCTCTTAGGATATTAGACCCATAAAGCGTTGTGGATTTTACATTTTTTTTAAATAGAAATACATGTATTAAACTTACACACCAAAATGTCCATGTGGAAGTTCGAACTTGTAACATCATAGTTCAGGAAAGGTGCTTTAATCGCTACACCTTGAGCGAGGGGAATATTTTACATCTTTGCTTATTATTGATGCTTTTGAGGCATCACCTTTAGAGTCTTTCCTGGCTTTAGCACCTCCAGCAAGCATATGTTGTGCGACCCACCACTCCGATTGCCTCCTTCAATGTGGAGATGCTTTGAAACGATCTCACTAGAGCCATTGGAACTCTGGATATGGTAGCAGATAAATTCAGCGTTATACATGACAGTTACCTCAATACTGTGAACTTCCAATATAATTTGTATAGGAAGAGAATTTGCAGAAAGAGAAATGTCATCTTTTTTATTGAATATGAATGAATCAACTGCTACATCATGTCAGTTTCGTGTATATATACAAAGAGGTTGAGAATAGTAGCAGAAAACCCTAGCTAACTAATCTGTAACAAACTCTTCTAGTAACTTCTATTTCTATAACTACTCCACACGTGATTCGTTAGCTGCATGGGAGTCGAGCTGCTGTGGTGATCATTTGCTCACGTGCATGAACTATAACACCCCCCTTCAAGCTGCACTTTCCAAGTCGCAGCTTGGACAACAAGAATATTAATGTGTGCACGAGCAAAGTTTTGGTGAAAATATTGGTGAGTTATCAAGACGACGACACATGAGTAGGAAGAATAAGACCATCCTTGAAAGCATTACGAACAACGTGGCAGTCGATCCCGATGTGCTTCATTCTTTCATGAAATGCTTTCTGTAATGTGGAGTGCAACTTTGTTATCACAACAAAGCGGAATAGGAAGAGATGGTGAATACCCGAATTCCCGCAACATGTATGACAACCACTGTAACTCATGAACTGTGGCAGCCATAGCTCGGTACTCGGCTTCGACTGTTGAGCAAGCTATGGTGGGTTGTTTCTTAGATTTCCAAGAGAGAATACAATCACCAACAAACACACAAAAGCCAGATAAAGAGCGACAGGTAGTCTTGCATGCACCCAAGTCTGAATCAAAGAAGGCTCGTAGCTGGAGAAAGGTCCCCGAAGAATAGAATATGCCACGGGATGGACAAGCAGACAAGTATCAAAGAACATGCATTGCAGCCTGCCAATGAGACTGTCTTGGGCTCTGGACGAACTGACTTAATTGTTGAACTGCATAAGTGAGGTTTGGCCGAGTATAATTCAAATACAATAGTCGACTAATAAGCCTTCCGTATTGTTCTGGATTCTCAGGATTAGGAGATGAAGTGTCATCCACAGTAAGAAACTGTAAACCAGGAGAAAACGGGGTTGCAGCAGGAACACAACCTAACATGTTGGCATCGCGCAGAATGTCCATTGCATTTTTAGATTGAGAGATGAAGATACCTGCAGTGGACCGAGTAAACTCCATGCCAAGAAGATATTTGACATGGTCAAGATCTTTGATAGTAAAGAGGGGATGCAGGTGTTGCTTGACTTTCTCAATCATATGTAGGCTGCTCCCTGTGATTAGCACATCATCAATATAAACTCGAAGGAACACAAAACAATTAGCATCATAGAACTTAAATAGACAACGATCATGTTCGGACTGTGTTAAACCAAATTGTAGCAGCTTGGAAGTGAGCTCAATGTTCCATTCTGTTGGTCCCGGTTTATCAGAGTGTATAACGTTACGCAGCGGAAATATTGAACTTATAAGTCTAACTTGCACTCTGTCCTGCTGGTTGCTTCAGCTGACTGGCTGACTGGCTGGTCAGCTGATAGCTCAACACTTAGAATATTTTAAGCCTAGTTTGCACAGTTATCAGTTTTCAGATATACACCAGCACTTGAGTGCTGGGTTTCAAATACAAATTTAAATACTGAAAGCAGATAAAGGCAAAGGATTTTTATAGTGGTTCGATCAACTGATCTACGTCCACTCTCCAGTCGACTCACTGGAAATTCACTATAAGAGCAATCAGGTACAAAGAGTCCTACGATCTATCTCCAGCTGGTAGATGCCCCGTCTACCAGTCCACTGGATCAACCGCTCCCGGTCCTTGTCCTTCTTCAGCTCTCGTCAGATGGATGGAGTGCGAGCACGTCACTTCAACCTCCTCCTCTGACTGGTTGAGTGTTGAGTTCTCCCAAGAACGTAAATCCTCTACGGCAAACTGCCCGTAATAACTCAAGAGCTGGCTGGCTCTAGAGCTGCTATGTTCTTCCTCAGAAAGAGAAAGAACACCAAGCGAGGTCTGTAACTTACAAGCTGGAAGCTTGAAGTCTCGTGTTTGAATAAATCAACACACGGATAGCCTTTAGAGAGGCCTCGAAAGTTGTATGCTTTTACTTGCTTGAGCGTAATAAATTTCAGTCTTTCGGTAGGTGAAGAGTTGGCCAAGAACATTGAATGTTGATGGATCCCAGGTATTTATAGCCGAGGGATCCCATTCAAATATTCTAGCCGTTTGGACACATCCGGAATGGTCTCTGTCCGCGCATGTCCTTCTGACGGCGGCAGGTAGGAATTTCCGGAAAGCCCCATGCTTGTGTCCGCTTTTTCTGACACAGACCTCTTTGTGTCAGAACGGCTCTATTCGTCAGTACGAGAAATCGGAACTGGTGTCTTGAACTGATAGACTTTAAGGATATCCTTCCTTAAAGTCTTACTTTGTCAGTATATTCCTCAGACGAAACTTCTTTTTGTCTCTAAGACTCTGGGAGAGCGAATCTTGAATTCTGCTGGTAACATCTGACTGGTAGATCGTACTGGTGATCTTGTGCTGGCAGTCTCTGCTGGTGACTCACGCTGGCACAATCTTAGTCTACCAATTTGTCTGATGTTAACCCTTTCTTGGAATCTCCCATGACTGGTGGCTTCACCGCTGGTGAATAGTGTCAGCCAGAACACGTATTCTGCTGGTAGGATTTGTCAGCCTCCTGCTGGTGAAATCCTTCCAACTGGTGAACAGTAGCCAGTCATTAGCTCTTGACTCCATGCTGATGAACAGTGTCAGTATGGGTCTGTCAGTCGTCTGCTGGTGAGACTTCTCTCAACTGGTAAGCACATCTCATGCTGGTGAACAGTAGCCAGCATGAGTCTTGATCAGCTACGACTTACAACTCAAAAGACCTAAACAGGACTTTACATTTGAGACTAGAGCTATTCTAGAGACAAACTGACGCTGGTTGGACTTAGGATTTGATCCACCAAAACACTTAAACACCAAATCAAAGATCTAAGCTATCAACTGGGGAAGGGAAACTTAGATAATTTTCCCAACACATTCTCTAGATGTCTGGTTGAGTCCATATAGAGATTTTCTGAGTCTGCAAACTTCACCAACTCGTGTTTTGGAATAGCCCGTAGGGGTAGTATATATATATATATCACATGAAAGGGATCCATGAGGAAACACATTATTTACATCAACTTGATGTAAATCCCATCCCTTAGAGGCAGCAATAGCAACGAGCACCCTTACTGTCACAATCTTAGCCACCAGAGAGAAGACTTCTTTGAAGTCTTCTCCTTTGATTTAAGTAAAACCTTTTTCTACGAGGCAAAACTTGTAGCGCTCAATACTCCCATTAGTGTTGCACTTGATTTTATAAACCTATTTACAACCAACAACTCTCTTTCTTACAGGTGTAAAGGTGTGAGCTCCCAAGTGTGATTTTGCCCGAGTGCATCTAACTCAGCTTGCATTGTCTCCTGCCATTTCACGTTAGTTCTAGCTTGATTATAAGTGTTAGGTTCTTGAAAAGTGGACAAAAGAGCTATGAAGTCAGTAAATGCACATGATGTAGGAAAAGTAAGAGGAGAAGTTTCAACACATGACAAAGTGGTGGTGTAATCTTTTAGCCAAGCAGGAGGATGACGGGACCTTGTACTATGTCTGGCAAGTGGAGGTGGATTATTATTTGGAGGAGAAGGACTGGGATTAGACACAAGAGATGAAGAAACGGTAGGCAGAGATTGAGGGTGAGGGTTTAGATGTTCGATTGAATCATCAACTTCAAAAGTGGGTTGAAGTGGAGTGCATGTAGGAATAATGTTTGACTGGTTGGGTTCAGATAGTGGGGGAAGTTGTGTTCTTGAAATGTAACATCCCTAGAGATGATGACTTTATTTAGAGTAGGAATATAGAGTTTGTACCATTTTTGAGTTGTAAGATAACCTATGAAAACCTCAAGATAAGACCTGCTATCAAACTTGTCTTTAGTGGGGGATTTGATCAAGGCAAAAGTCGAGCAGCCAAATACCTTGAGAGAGGAATAGTCGGGTAGTCTTTTATGAAGTAGGAAGAATTGACATTTCCTTTTCAGAGTGGGAGAAGGCAATCTGTTTATAAGATATGTGACAGTAAGAATGGCATCACCCCAAAATCTCTTGGGCAGTTTGAAGTGTAAAAGAAGAGCACGAGCCACTTGAACAAGATGTTTGTGTTTCTTTTCAACAACTCCCTTTTGCTGGGGTGTGTAGGGACATGTTCTTTGATGTAGGATGACAAGATCTGTGAAAAGAGAAAGGCAAGAAGCATTGATAAACTCAACACCATTGTCAGAACGAAGTGCCTTAACAGATTTATGGAATTGAGTTTGAATGAAACTAAGGAATGTTTTTAATGTTGAGCTGACCTGAGTTTTATGTTGGAGTAAAAAGGTCCAAGTACATCTGTTATAGTCATCTACCAATGTGAGAAAGAAGCGCGAACCAGATAAGGATGGAGTGTGGTAAGGACCCCATAGATCGATGTGTATCAAATCAAAGCACTAATTGCTTTTTGTAGTGTTGTGAGTGAACATTTTGCAATGTTATTTTGACATAATACAAATATCACAACTATGAGAAGCAGATGATACAAAGGTAGGAATACATGAAGACATGTTAGTTAACACTTTATTAGAGGGGTGGCCCAAACAGGAATGCCACAAAGATACATTGAGTGAAGGGTCACAAGCAGTAAATGCAATGCAAAAGTTGGCATGTGATGCATAGAGTTGTTGAGATGCTTGAATGGTTGAAGTTGTGAAGGATTTAGTTGTGAGTATGTATAGATTTGTGAGTATGTATAGATTCTTGATTGTGGATGCTGCAACAATAATTCTATTGTCACTAAAGTCCTGCAATAGACAACAATGGTCATAAAACTTGAAGCATATGCGGGAATCTTGTGAGGCTTTGCATACTGAGAGTAGATTGATTTTGAAAGAAGGGATGTAAAGTACTAAAATAAGAGTTGGAGAGGTGGATAGTATCAGCCGGGGAGGATGTAGAGCTCAAGTATTGTGGGAACTCAATCGTGATTTTGTAGGGTCGACAATATATAATTTTATTTTATTTTAGAAAAATATATGTATATAATAAAAATTGAAACGTCGTGGGGGCGACCGACCCCGTGAGCCTCTGCATAGTGCCACCCCTGATAGTATGCAATTACCAACATGAGATACATGTTTTATTCTGCCATCTGGAAGACATACGAGTGTGAGGTGTGATGTTGGTGTGGGTTTGATTAGCATATGTAGTGTAGTGCACATGTGACTAGTAGCTCCGGTGTCTACAATACATGAACCCGAAATAGAATAATCATCAAGCATAGAACTAAAAGAGGATGAGTGAGATCTACCTCTAAAATTTGGAATATATGCCATATTCACCATCTCAGTAGAAGTGGAAGGAGTTGCAACATTCAATGAATCATTCCAATCCAGTGGGGTATCCGCGACCATAGCAACAACAACGGGTGGTTTCTTCTTAAAAGAGTCCCATCGACCAGGGTAACCAACAATCTTGAAACATCGACCAACAGTGTGACCAGTTCTTTTACAATGAGTGCACACTTGAGAGTTGTAGTCTTTTCGTAGATTCTATCGAAATTAAACATGTTATGCTCCCGAGGCTAATTATGAGAATTCTTTACATGCATAGCCATATTATCCGCTCCCATATGTTAAAGTATCTGCAACATGTTCATTTTACTCGGATTTGAGCATCATGGAATAAATCTTGTAGAGCTGAGCGAGAGGTTCCATTAGCATAATCTGGTTCTTCTCGATTGTGAATGAGTCATTCAGCCCTAGTAAAAACTCCATTGCCCTATCTTCCATGCGTATTTCATCGAACACCATCATAGCATCTTGTAGTGCAGTGCGGGCACCAAGGAGAAAGTCAAAACTTTTGTTTGTGCCATACTTGGAAATGATGCCTTCACAATGAGGCCCAACCGCAATGCAACAAGCTGATCGGTGAGATCTTTCAGCTTGCCATAGAATTCAGTAACCCCACAGTGGTCTTTTTTATGCTTGCGATATCACGTTAGATTTGAAATAGAAGAGATAGGTTAGGAACATTGTATCTCTCCTCAAGCTCACGCCATAGTTCAGCAGTTGAGTTAACATAAGCGAATTGATGAATCAAGTCTTTGGAAATGGATGATTTGAACCAGGACAGCACCATGCTATCTACTTTCCACCATCGTCGGAAGAACATAGAGGTTGCAGGTGGTTGCACACATGAGCCATCAACGAGACCTAGTTTATCTTTTGAAACCAAAGCATGAACAACGACGATACGCCACATGCGGAAGTTGGAATTGGTGAGCGGAAATGAAATTAGCTGCATTCCAGGATGATCGGAGCTGTTGGGGCCAGACCCAGGCCCAATAGACAAGTTGGCCCGTGCAAACAAGTCCAACCCAGAAGACTGGCTCACCAAAGCCAACGAGATGCTGAAATCTGCCTAAGTCAAGGCCTCGCCATCGAGGACCGGAGCGCCTCGCCATTGAGGAGCTGAACGGGTCGATTTTGAGATGGTTCAGGAAGAGAAACCCTAGCTTGCTGGTGGCGCACGAACGTTGGAGACCTAGCCTCCCCCGAAAAACCTGCAATCGGTCCGATATTCACGGCGAGTCGTTGCAGCTCGACGCCTAGGGTTAGTTACTGCCAGCCTGCCCCTATCCTGTTTATAAATAGGGCAGGGAGCTCATTTTTGTATCGATTCTCACATAGCAAAACCTAGCTGTAACTCTGCCGAATTCCCGACAGATCTCGTTTCTTTTTTATGCACGCCAATATATCGACATTATCTCGTTTGCTATTGCTCATTTTTGATCGTTTATCCACATTTATTTCCTTCGCTTATTGTTATTATCTGCTATTCTCTAACAAAGTTCTAAGGGCTCCGTTTTTTCGTGAAATCGAACCTCAACATTTGGCGCCCACCGTGGGGCCCTTGAGACTAGTTTTCTGTCAATTCAATGGCAGGTAACAACGAGAAGCCGGAAACCAAACTAGGAAGACGACTAGGGCTCCCCCATCGGGACCCTCCGGTTCGAGGGAACTCGTTCCTGTCGACGAGTTGGTGCGGAAAACTTTGCAAACCAGCGGCGCCCAGGTCGTGCCTCCGGAGATGCTAAATACGATTCTGGCACGACTGGCCGAGGAGGCTGAGGAGAACCGGCGCCACGCGAAGGAGATGGACTCCAGAATCATGGAGTTGCATGCTACTAATCATGCCCTGCGAAGGGAGAACGAGCAGCTTCGCAAGGAGAACACGCTCCAGAAGCAGCCCATCGTCGAGGAGCCGCCTATTGGCAAAAAGCCGACGGACCCTCGCAAAAACCTTGCCCATGACTTGGAGAAGGCATTCGACCTCGACACGCCTGCGGGGTTAGGTCTCGGGCATGGATCTTCAGGGGCAACGACCTACCGGCCAACTGAACGCCTCGCCAACGAGCAGCCACGAGGCGAGTACGAGAGGCGTCTCGAAGCGCGAATGGCTGGACTAGGAAAGCTCATCTGCCGCATCCCAGGGATCATCCCTCCAGACACGCTGATACCGCGTAACAGTTATGCTGACTCACTTTTCACGCCTGACATCACCAACACGGATGTCCCAGCAAGGTTTGTGCCGTCGTCATTCCAGTTGTATGATGGGACGACAGACCCGGAGGATCACATAGCCCTCTATAAGCAGAAGATGCTGACTACCTCGATCCCGGGCAACCTTTGTGAGGCCTGCATGTGCAAGAGCTTCGGAGCGAGTCTGACCGGACCAGCCCTCCAGTGGTTCATCAACCTACCGAGGAGCTCCTTCTCCACGTTCTCGGAGCTCCATATGGCTTTCAGGAAGCAGTACTCCAACTGCCGATGCGTGGCCAAGCACCCAGACGTGCTCAACAGCATACGCATAAAGAAGGGAGAGTCTCTGAGGTCCTACGTTGGGCGCTTCAACCAGGAGCTCGCCTCTATACCGAACTGCCCTCCTCTCACTGCGGTCTTTGCTTTCAAAAATGGCCTGGACGTGTCCTCTAAGCTCTATCGTGACTTGACTAGCCACCCTTGCTATGACATGGACTCGGTCCTCTCGCAGGCTTGGGCTGAGATTAACTGGGAAGAGGACGAGCCAAACCGCATCGCGCGTCTGAATGAGCAGAAGGCCTATGAGCTCGCCAGTCAGCACCGAGAGGATCGACCTAGAGGAAGCTCCTCTAGCTCGAGGTACGTGGACCGGAAGGACTACCGAAACGAGCGTCGTTCCCGACGAGATCATCCTTACAGTCGCGCACCGCGAGCGGGAGAAGTACCCTATAACCTCTGCATCGACCAAAACTACTTGGTCAACAACGTGCTCAAGGGGATCGGTGGCGCTGTGAAATGGCCAGCCAAGATGAAGTCCGACCCCAAGACTCGGGATATGAAGAAGTTTTGTGGCTTTCATAATGATCACGGCCACAAAACTGAGGAATGTCAAGCCCTACGTCTAGAGGTGCTCGAGCTTCTAAAGAGTGGTTTCCTTACCGAGTACCTGACGAACAAGGGAAAGAATACATGGACGAGGGGCAGGCAGGCCAACCCCACTGGGAACGCAGAGCCCCAGAACAAACCACCACCCGCCGAGCGGACAATCCACGTCATCGTCGGAGGGTCTGAGATTAGCGGAAGGTCGCGCTCTGCGGCCATGAGAGCCCGTAGGGTCCTCAATCAGGAGGTCCACCACATTAGCCCCATGCAGCAGCATGAGGCGATTGAGTTTACCGCCGAGGACATGTCGGGGCTCATTCATCTGCACCATGATGCGCTCGTGATATCACTTTTGATATCAAACTGCCAAGTGAAGAGGTTGCTCGTGGATAACGGCAGTTCCGCGAATATCATGTTCCTTCGAACATTGAAGGAGATGCAGATCCCTATGAGCAAGATAGAGTCGGTAACCATGACCCTCTATGGTTTCAACGGGGACCTACAGCGGATGGTAGGAGAGGTCACCTTACCCATGTACTGCGGAGGCCTGAACTTAGACGTGAAATTCCAGGTTGTAGACGCCAACTCCGCGCATAATGCCATTCTGGGGAGACCTTGGATTCATGAGCTTAAAGCAGTTCCCTCGCCGTATCACCAGGTGCTTAAGTTTCCCACTCCCTGGGGAATCCAGACTATCAAAGGTGAGCAGAAGGCGTCAAGAGATTGCTACTACGCCAGTTTTCGAGCCGTATGTGCGCAATAGCACGGCTCGGCACCGACCCCTTCTGGTCGACCCAAAGCCGAGGAGCTAGAGGAAGTAGCCATAGATGATTCTGATCTGACTCGCACCACCTTCGTAGGGGCGGAGCTACCCGCCGATGTCAAGAACGCCCTTCTGGGGTTCCTTCGAAGCAAGGTTCATGTATTCGCCTGGTCGCACTGTGACATGATCGGAGTCGACCCATCGGTCATCACACACCGCCTCCAGGTGGACCCAAACTTCAGGCCGGTGCAGCAGCGGTGACGGAAGTTCTCTGCGGAGAAAAACCAGGCCATCAACGAGGAGGTACAAAAAATCATCGATATCGGGTCGGTACGAGAGGTGCACTACCCCACTTGGCTTGCCAATGTGGTAGTCGTCAAGAAGAAAAAAGGCAAGAATCGGGTCTGCATTGATTTCACCGACCTAAATAAGGCGTGCCCGAAGGACCCATATCCCCTACCGCACATTGACGCCATAGTCAATGCAACGGCGGGGCACGAACTTTTGAGCTTCATGGATGCATTCTCGGGGTACAATCAGATCCAGATGCACCCCGACGACCAAGAGAAGACAACCTTCATCACCAGTCAAGGCATTTATTGCTATAAGGTGATGTCGTTCGGGTTAAAGAACGCAGGCTTGACATACCAACGCCTCGTCAACTCTATGTTCAAAGAAAAGATCGGCAAGACGATGGAGGTCTACATTGACGACATGCTCGTCAAATCGCTCAGTTCCCAGGACCATGTGGCTCACCTGGAAGACGCCTTCCAGACTTTGGAAAAGTACAACATGAAGTTGAATCCGACAAAGTGTTCATTCGGAGTATCTTCCGGCAAGTTCCTTGGTCATATAGTGACCTAAAGGGGAATAGAGGCAGACCCCACGCAGATCAGGGCCATTCAGGGCGTAGAACACCCGACATCCCCGAAGGAAGTGCAAAAGCTGACTGGGCGCCTCGCCGCCCTTAGTCACTCCATATCACGCTATTCCGAGAGGATCCATTCCTTCTTTAACACGTTACGAAAGGGAAAGCGGTTCGAGTGGACCGAGGAGTGCGCCAAGGCACTCGAGGAGCTGAAAGCCTACCTAGCTAGACCGTCCCTGTTGTCGAAACCGGTTGACGGTGAACCACTGCTGCTTTACTTATCGGTGTCAGATCATGCGGTTGGGGTCGTGCTGGTACATGAAGTGGACGGCAAATAGCACCTGGTGTATTACGCCAGTAAATCCCTACTAGACGCAAAAACGCGGTACACCGCCCTAGAGAAGCTCGCGCTGGCGCTCGTAAATGCTGCTCAAAAGCTGCGACCCTACTTTGAAGCACACTCCATCAAGGTGATCACGGCTTATCCTATAAGAGCCGTACTATCAAAGCCAGACCTGTCTGGGCATCTGCTCAAGTGGGCAGTCGAAGTAGGAGGCTATGGAATCCAGTACGAACCAAAGACTGCTATCAAGTCGCAAGTGCTAGCTGACTTCGTTGCGGATTTCTCTACGAATTTGCAACTAAAGGCAGAGCACGAAGTGGCACACATGACAAAGGCTGATGAAGATGCCGGGGTATGGTCCCTTAAAATCAATGGAGCCAGTAACGTGCACGACAATGGGGCCAGGGTGGTCCTAACGGATCCACACGGAGAAAACTACGAACGAGCAATCCAGCTCGACTTCCCAGCAACGAACAACGAGGCCGTGTATGAGGTCGTCCAAGAAATACAGCTAGCCCTAGAGCTCGGGGCTCATAGAGTCCGCACAGAGAGCGACTCCCAACTAGTGGTCAACCAACTGGACGGCACTTATGCCGTAAAGGAGGAGCGCTTAAAACTATACCACTCCGTGATTGAGAAACTAAAAGAAAAAATAGACGAATGGGATCTCCGTCACATTCCCCGAGAGTCAAATGCTCGGGCAGACGTTTTGGCAAGCCTAGCTACCACCAGCTCCTCTCAGAGTACCCGACCAATCCCCGAGGTCTGGTTACTAGCACCATCCGTCTCCACCCAAAACAGTGTCGCACCTGTCGATCAAGACGGAAGCGACTGGAGGGTCCCAATCATTCGATACCTAGCCGGGGAGCCTCCAGTCGGCGATAAGAATGACGCGACAAAGATCGAAAGAACAACCGCTCGCTTCACCCTTATTGACAATAAGTTATACAAGCGTTCGCTCGGAGGACCCCTCCTCCGGTGTATCGCGTCCCCCGAAGTAGAAGGGGTGCTCGTAGAAATAAACGAAGGTGACTGCGGGAACCACACCGGGACTCGATCACTGTCTCATAAAGTGATCACAGTCGGGTTCTATTGGCCCACTCTAAAGCAAGACGCGACCAATCATGTTAGAAGATACGATAGCTGCCAGCGCTTCGAGGCATCAACCCATAGGAGCGCGGAACCTCTCCATGCTTCGATCACCCCATGGTCGTTCATGGTATGGGGAATGGACCTAGTAGGGCCCCTCCCAAAGGGGACCGGACAGAAAGATCATATCCTCATGGTGACCGACTATTTCACCAAATGGGTGGAGGGTGAAGCCCTAGGAAAAACTCGGGATTTAGAAGTCATCAAGTTCTTATGGAAGCACGTTCTGTGTCGCTTTGGAATCCCAAAGGAAATACGCACAGATAACGGGCGACAGTTTGCCAGCGAAAGAATGCAAACCTTTTGCAACACCTACGGGATAAAACTGGTGTTCTCGACACCCCAGTATCCCGAGGCAAACGGTCTAGCAGAGTCCACTAACAAGACGGTGAAGAAGTTGAACTCGCACGGGTCCGGATGGGTAGAAGAACTCCCCGCAGTCCTTTGGTCATATCGGAGATGAAACAGAGAACCTAGACCTGCTCCAGAAAAACCTCGAGCTTATAGACGAGGTACGGGAGGACGTTGCAGTTAAAGCCTCCCGACGACGACTTCAAGTAGAAAGGTTCTATAATAAGAAGTTAAAGCTCAAAAGCTTCCAAGAAGGAGATCCAGTCCTAAGAAGGGTGTTCCAAAATACGAAAGAATCCGGAGCTGGAAAGCTAGCCCCTAACTGAGAAGGCCCTTACAAGGTATCCAAAGTAATAGGGCACGGGGCTTACCAGCTTGAAACATTGGAAGGGAGAAGGGTACAAAACAATTGGAACATCAAACATTTGAAGAAATACTAGCATTAGTATACAGATACGCGCATTTCTATTTTATCTTTACATCTTATTTTGTCATTATTTATTCATAACACCTTCACTGACTTGAGCGTCGGAGGGGCGATGCCTAGGCATCACCCAACCTGACCTCTTATTGCTTGTGTCGCAGCTAAGTTAAAGGGTCGACGTCGATGAGCTTGACTGCTCGACACCGACCCCCAACACTCCTCTATATCGAGCCGCTTACCCCGACAGAGGAGGTCCAAGTCAATAAACAAAAGCCGAAAGCAAGACGCAAGCGAACAACAAATCCCAACACACAATCACTGAGATATGGAAAACACGCCAATCGAATATCAGACGTTCAAAATCCAAATAGCGACAATATTAGAGTACGACAAAAGAGAATACAAAGTTGATTACAAAAGAAGAAGATGAATGACTAAAAACTATTCTTCACGGAGCCACGTCTTCATCCATCTTCTTCTGGGGGTCCCCTTCGCCTCCATCGTTGAGGAAGTTGTCTGCCTCCTTCTCCTCCACACTCCTCTCCATCTCAATCTCTGGAATGGGCTCGAGGCGGGTCGGCTCCTTCTCGGCTTCCAGCATCTCGGAATCGAGGGGCACCCCCTTGGTGGCTACTGGTGGCGACAATGGAGGCGTAGGCGGGCGCGTGATGTTGTCAAGGTCGAACTCCGGACACCTTCGCCCAACCAGAGCGCAGATGGATCCTGTAACCATCCGCACCAGGATGTCGAAAGTTGGTTTGAAGTCCGGGTTCGCCACGACTCCCTGAAAATCGACCCCGTCGCCCTTCTTCAACGCCTCAACCTCCGCCTCGTGCGCTTTCTACTCTTTGAGCCTCTCTTCCTGGCTCTTGTGGAACCGACCCTTGTACGACTCGAGCTCCATCTCGGTCTTCTGCTGCAAGGCCTCGAACCTCGCAGTCGAGGCTCTTGCATCGGCATGTGAGCTCCTGCCTCTCCTTTTTTAAGTCATCGTACCTCTCCTTCCACTTTTGACTCTCGAGTTTCGAATCCTTGAGCTCCCCCGAGACCAACGCGAGCTTGTTGGCCAGGTCAGTCCTCTTGTCTCTTTCAGCTTGCAGATCTCTCCTGGACTGACCCAGCCCCTCGCTCGCCAAGTCTAACGACTTGATGAGCTTCTCGGAGTAGACGGCGAACCTCCGAGTAGTCTACAATACAACGAAGAATAAGTTAGAACACCAGGTCATGAAAACCGCATCGAAGCACGCTAAGGCGTATACCTCCTGGAGATCCTTCTGCATGACGAAGTTCTCCCGAGCGTACTCGCTGTCAAAGTCCTCGGCTCGGAGGTCTCCATCTAGCACCTTCTTCACATTAAGAGCATAGGCTGCCGAAGAAGAAGCAATGTTTGTCGACCCCGAGCAGACCAGCACCAGATCTAAATCTTTCGGTTGCCCAGTCGATCCCGACCAAGCCCTAGAGTCCATGCTTGCGTCGCGAGCCCTCTTCCTCCTCCTCTAATCGCGAACAGCCCTCAGATGAGGGGTTGCAGCCCTAGTCGGCTGAACCGGAGGAGTAAGAGCATGGGTCGACACCGAACCGACGACCTTGTCGATCTGCTCGGCGACGACCGGCTCTTTGGTCGGCACCACAGGAGATGCCCGCGACGACTCGGCAGCGACCCTCTTAGATGAAGGTCCCTCGGCAGTAGAAGTCGAGGAGGAGACCTCCCTAGGTCGCTTCTGCGCCTTCATCATTGCCAGCAAGTCATTAGGAGTCAGGTTGGCCATGTCAGCAGGAAGCTTCTCCTTTTTGCCCCTCTCGTTTATCCAATACTCTGCCCCAACACTCCTCTAGCCCTTAACCGACGAGAATTTGCGGTTAGTCCTCGAGTAGGCAATGTCTATTCGGCTCTCCTCCTCTTCAGTAAGGACCGTCTGCTTGTACCCTGCAAAATACAAAGGAGTCAGTTAGTACACGAAGCGCCTATATACAGAGGAGCACACTTAAGAATAACCGCACTTGTGGGGACGCCCCCTTCGGTCAGACACTCTGGGTCGGAATGATTCATTGGCACCCACACCCACTGATTATTCCAACCAGGGGTGTTCTGCTTGCAATGGGTGATCATCGCCTCGGATAGAGAATCCCTCTTCGACAGGAAATAATAGCCAGCTTCATACCGGGCTAGCCTATATAAATAATGCCACTCGCGAAGAGTCGGGTACCCTAGCCCGGCATCATAAAACACGAGCAGCGTTCCCAACATGTGGTACCAGCTGATAGGTGCAAACTGGAAGGGAGCCAACCCATACGAGAGCAGAACGGCTCGAAACCATGCGTGTAGGGGCCACCCTATCCCGTATTTAAATACTGGGAGGAAAAAGGCTACGTCGTCGAGGCGTGGGGGTCGACAACACCTCTCCTCGGCTCGAGGCAAGGTGAAGGCCATTTTGTGGAAGACCACACCCACCGTGCTCTGCGACACGGCCTCCTTGGTAGCGAGGGATACAGCCATGCAACCGGATCGTCGAGATTAATTTGGTGATTCTTAGCGAAGGACTTGTCAACCTGTATTGGCACGAACGAGTCGCTGCTACCCTCGCTGGCCTCGATCGTACCCTCTTCCTCCGATATCTCCTCGGGATCGAGATCGAGGACCGACTGCTTGCCGGGGAACTGACCCCCCTCGGAGCCCGATGAGGCGACCTCTCGGTGTGGAGACCTTCCAACTACCGATTCCCTGGTACCCGACGAGAAAGAAGGCTCCTCCCAAATCTCAACCGGTGAGCTGGCCATGAGAGCTGTAATCACAAAAATCCAAACCGAAAATTAGAAAAGAAAGAGGTCCCCCATGAAGCAAGAAAAGGAAAAACATGATCGAAAAATACGCACGCAAGAAACGATAGGGAAAGGACCTCGTAAACGAACATTCGATGCAAGACCGGATACAAACCGACCCATCCATGCAAACCACCAAAAAAACAAACACACACGACCAAAAAAGATAACGCTCACAAAAATGCAAAATCTCAACAATATGGCCCGCTACATCTACGGCAGCCCAATCAAGAAGTAAGTTCCACAAACACAATCGAATTAACAAGGGCATCAAACATGCACCCTAGAGCCCGACATACCCAAAGGCATACACAACAAGCCGGATCATCACACAACCGGGTTAGCCCACAAATCGCGGAACTTAGGAACAAGTACATACAACGCAATAAGAACACACGCACATATATAGCAACGAGAGGCAACAATCGACACCAACACGTTCAAAACCGCAAAAATCCTAAACTATATCCAGTCTAGGACGATTCTCCCATGGATCCCACAAAACGCACATGCTGAATCAACGAAGGAAAGCGAGACATTAAACGAAAAGATAGCTGAGTGAGCCGCGAAGTTTACCTGAACAGTCGCGAAATGTCGATTAGAATGGCAAAGAAAACAGGAGAAGCGAACGCAGCCATCGGAGCAGTCGTTGGAACGAAGAGAACGAGCGCGATCGTCGGGAAAGTCGCTGGAAATAAACGTCAGAAAGTGAGAATAAAAGATTGGAAAGACGAAGTGCTGAAACAGGAAGGTCGCGCGCATATATATATATATATGCCAAAACCGTTCGCATCCCCAACTTCGCCCCCGGAGTTAGCTGAAATTACGATCGTGCCACTCCAGGGGCGGCAAAATTTAAAGTCCCTAAGTAAGCAACTCGATATCGAAGCGCTCAATGGTTCGCCGTAGATCTGCAAAGCGCCTCAGGCGCGATCCGCTCAAGGAAACTTCAAACGGCAAAACCCCACAGCAGGGAGAACTATAACGCGATCGACGCCGTCTACGGGAATGTGAGACCTCCCCACGGGAACTCACCAGGTGTCCTACGATCCGCTATAACTCGCCCCGCTAGCGCTCTATGGAGCCCAAATAGAGTGCACGCATGGGAGCCCCGCTCCGTGCAAGAGAACATTTTCCGGAATGATTCTGACCCGCGTGAACCCCGGACTCACGCTTTAGCCCTCGGGGCGATACCCCGGTATCCCCCGCACGGTCATACGCTTGCGCTCCCCAGGAACTTTCGTATTGACCAGGAGTAGTATCCCGGCTACTCCCTGGCGGAGTTACTCGCTCAGGAAGTACCTCCCGGGCCCGAGGGTAGTCTCTTGGACACCTTGAATTTCCGCACTCTGTATCGAGTCCTAACTCGTAGTTTTGATTCCACGGCCTGTCCCGGACAGACCCTGCAACCAAAAGGGGCTATTGTTGGGGCCAGGCCCAATAGGCAAGTCGCCCCGTGCAAACAAGTCCAACCCAGAAGACTGGCTCACCAAAGCCAACGAGATGCTGAAATCTGCCTAAGTCAAGGCCTCGCCATCGAGGACCTGAGCGCCTCGCCATCGAGGACCTGAACGGGTCGATATCGAGACGGTTCAGGAAGAGAAACCCTAGCTTGCTGGCGGCGCCCGAACGTTGGAGCCCTAGCCTCCCCCAAAAAACCCGCAACCGGTCCGATATTCACGGCGAGCTGTTGCAGCTCGATGCCTAGGGTTAGTTACTGCCAGCCTGCCCCTATCTTGTCTATAAATAGGGGCAGAGAGCTCATTTTATGCACGCCAATATATCGACATTATCTCGTTTGCTATTGCTCATTTTTGATCGTTTATCCACGTTTATTTCCTTCGCTTATTGTTATTATCTGCTATTCTCTAACAAAGTTCTAAGGGCTCCGTTTTCTCGTGATATCGAACCTCAACAGGAGCCATGGAGGAATAATTGCTCCTCATACGTAGCATCATCAACGGTTAAAGTCATGACTAAACACCACTGGATAAGATCGAATAGCTATGAAGATATACAGGCGAATGATACCTCGTGAAATTTCAATATAAATTGTATAGAAAGAGAAATGTCATATTTTTTATTGAATGTGAATGAATCAACTACTACATCATGCAAGTTTCGTGTATATATACAAAAAGGTTGAGAATAGTAGTAGAAAACCCAAACTAACTAATCTATAACAAACTCATCTAGTAACTTCTATTTCTATAACTGCTCCACATGTGATTCGTTAGCTGTATGAGAGTCTAGTTGTTGTGGTGATCCTTTGCTCACGTGCATTAACTGTAACAAATACAAAACCTGTTGGTTTTAGCGAGGAGAATTCTTGAAAAAATAAGTAAGGTTACTAAGACCACAACATTGTAACAAAATGATGATTAGTAGTTCCTCAATAAAGTTATACTTAAAGGAATGTGTACTTATTAAAACCATATGATTGAACCTTCAAAAAAGAAAAAAAGGGAGAGAATCTTCACTTAGCTTCATCTAGCATTTCATATCAGTTGTCCTGGCACTTTAACCATCGCCAAAACTCCTTAATGTAGTTTCTACATTTTGGTGTATATACCTAAGAATCCCACAATTTTCTAGTTTATAAACTTAGAAAAGTGCGAGCAATGGGACCAATTAACCCAAAGAAGAATTGTTATTTAGCAGTCAGGAAGCTAAGTAATTTCACTTTGGACATCCCGACAAAACAAAATAAAACGTTTTTAAGTTATTTGTCTGTATACTTCTCAAAGACAGCTTCTAAACCCATCAATGGATCATCTCTAAGGTTATTAGCTATATTACCATGAGTTGAGCTGCTGTCTCACTCATTTCAATGGCAATTTGGAATTGTGCATCATATATACTTGTTGCGCAGGAGAGAGGGGGGTTGAGAGCTATATATATAGAGAGATGAGGAAATCTTAATTAATTAACAACATCATATATAGAGCTTTATATTTCATTTAGAGCTATCAATATTATACTAGAGTGCCGCCACAGCACAGGTTATCACATCAATCAAGACTCCACCTTTATTGGCTTCAAAATGCAGCAGACACAGCTGATTTTACACAAGTTGTTACAAGGTTGGAGGGATCCATATGTAGCCGTGTGTCTGCACGTAACCCGCCTTCTCCACCAGTTCATCTGCTTCCGCAGGGCCTCTGCTTCCCGGTTTGTACGCAAGGGACTTCAACTCCCCTTTATCTATCCGATGAAGAAGGGGCGTGAAAATCTCCCAAGCAGCCTGCACATTATAATGCTTAATTACTTACATCAATTACAACCACTACTATCTACTACTACACTCACCTTCAACTCGTCTCTGCGCACAAAATGCTGCTGGTCACCTTTTATTCTGCATACACAAACATCAATTCATTCAATTCAATCTTGAAAGAAACTGCATACTACGTATAAGATGACAGAGGCATACGTGTCCAGAATTAGACGCTCATATGCTTCGGGTATGACAACCCCTTGGTAACGTTGCCTATACGACAAGTCTAGTTCGCTCTGAGCAGTTGCCATTTCCAACCCAGGCTGCTTCACCTGCATATGAGAGAGAGAGAGAGAGATGTAAGAAGAAACTGATGGAATGAGGAAACTAGCATTGTTGGGCTGGTTCAACTTACTGTTAGCTTCATATATATCGCCTCCGAAGGTTGGAGACGAATCACAAACTCATTCCTTCCTTGCTTTTGACCTGGAAGCCCACATCTCATTATTACATGAAACTGACTAGTAAGGAAGATGATAACAGTACCAGATCAGACATACATTTAAAGATATCACCAGGAACATCCTTGAATTGAATCCGAATATCTGCTTTTCTTGAGTCTAAGGCTTTTCCTGCCTTGAGTATAAAAGGCACACCTACAGCAATCAAGTCATTCAGAAATTTCAATTGCACAAAATAGAAAAACACAGAACCACAAATTCCATCAGTTGACACCTTCCCATCTCTCGTTATGTATGCGTAGAATTGTTGTAGCAAAAGTAGGAGTGTTGGAGTTGTCTGGAACTGTTGGATCATCCCTGTAGCCTTCATATTGTCCAAGGACCACCTCTTCATCTTTTATTGGAACAACTGATTGAAGAACCTATTTTCCAAGTTAAAATAATTAGAGAGACTGAAAAACATGCAAGGGCTAGGCAATCAAGCAAAATTTAGTTCAATCAAAAGAAACTGGGGAATACTTGAAACCAAATGTTCCTATATATATATATATATATACCTTCACTTTCTCATCTCGAATATGCTCAGGATTCAAGGAAACAGGTTTCTCCATTGCAACAAGACAAAAAATCTGGAGATTTATAAGAAAATGTGCTGTCAGAGAATAACAACCAAGCATGCAGGAAAATTTCTATTTTAACATGTTGAACCTGCAACAGATGATTCTGGATAATATCACGGATAATTCTGCAAAAACACGAAACAGAAATAAGTAATTTGGAAGTTCATCAAATATACATTTATTATCAGAAAGCACTATGGAGCAGAGAGGGGGCATACCCGTACTGGTCGAAATATCCACCGCGTCCCTCAGTTCCAAAATCTTCTCTAAACACAATCTGGAGGAAAGAAGTCAAACTTGCAATAGCTGTAAACCAGAGAAAATGTGTTGCAGTTACTCATTTTTTAAATAAAAGTAACTCACCTGTACATTAGCAATGTTATCACGATTCCAGAGAGGTAAAAATAAGCGATTTGCAAAACGGAGCACCAACTGCCATGTTGCATAAGATGGAGGTGAGTTTCCTTCTGAAAATCCTACCAGCATGGTACATACAAACTACGAGGTAACGACCCCTACCAGGTTCTGCACCAATTCCTTTCCCAGATAATGATCTATTCGATAGATCTGTGATTCATCAAACAATTCACCTATTTGTGAGCTCAGTTCCTCAGCTGATTCCAAATCCTTTCCAAAAGGCTTCTCAACAACAATGCGAGTCCATCCACCAAGATCAGCTGAAATAAATACACTGAACAATTAAGTATCGAACAAAAAGTATGACGAAGGTGGAGCTTCCCCGAACTAGATCAATTATTAAAGAAGATGCAGAGGAACAATCTAAAACTAGTTCGAACAAAAGTATTACGAAGGTGGAGCTTCCCTGAACTAGATCAATTATTAAAAGGAGATGCAGAGGAACCAGAAATCTAAAACTATTTCGAAAGATAATACATACATTTATTCATACAATAGTTCTTGATCATTTTGCAGACTGGCGGATAAACAGATGGCGGGAGTGCAAGGTAGAAAAGCCTGCGAGATGATCCTTCTGTACTATTTTTCGAAAACTCATGCTCAGATATTGCCTTGTCTAATGCTTGAAACCCTTCTGGAGCATCATATGAGCCACTCACATATTTAATCTGCATCATCAAAGAAATGTCTGGAAATTCTACCTACACATGGTTAAGCAGAAGATAATACATCCAAACTGCAATCACTAACCAACAGCAGAAAGTTCGAGACATCTTCTGTTCCATCGTTACCACCCGGAAGATACCTAGTTAACCATGGAAAAAAAATACAGAACATGAAGCAAATGTATATTATCTTCACAGAAGTATGTGAAAGTCACAGTTTATTTACATTTCCAGCTTCAGAACAGATGCAGCGAAAAATCCCAAGACAAAAATCAGTAGACAGGTAACTTACAAGTTACAATATGAACATAGTCTCAAACTAAAAAGATGCAGACATCTCACCCTTTGATCCTATCCCTCAATTCCTCATCAGAGATCTTGGTCCTTGCATAACCGAATATGTGAACCTCATTTGATGGTAAAAACCCCTGAGCATCACAATCCAAAATAAAGCATACAAGATGAGTTCTCTTCATAAAAGCTTCCAACACAAAGTAAACATTCCAACTCATTACATCATAGCATGAATTCACTCAAATCAACAAAGTACTAAGCAACATCATTAAACAAAAGAAGAACCCATTTTCGGACCAACCAGCCGGTAAAGGTTAAATAGTGCTGGAAAGGTTTTCTTCTTAGCAAGATCACCGGAAGCACCGAGAACAATGATGGATAGGGAACCAGTTTCAGGAACATTCTCATTATCTCCTGCAAAAGACTCGCTCTTATCAAAATGTCTCTTTTCACAGTGCCATTCTCCCACAGCTGCCGCCGCCATTCGAATTCACAGGGGTCAAAATGAACGCTCGATTAGCGGCTCCTGATCTTCAAACCAAGGAAGTCAACAAATTTCAATTGTTAAAAAACACTGCGAATTCCAGTCGCAATTTAAAACTCGCAAAAAGAAGTCGTCGTCCTTTGCTGATTAATTAGAATTCAACTGCGACCCAAACAGCTAAACAATCAAACCCCAAAAATTCACTTTTGCGCGAAACAATATATTCAAAAGGCTTCAACTTTACACCAAAATTACTACTAAATTAATTTCCACCGTAACCCGAAGAGTTAATAAGAAAGTCCCACTTGATTTAAACAAAAATCCAGCCAGTTCATGATCCTTAAAAAAGCAACAGATCGAAGAACCCATTACAATTCTTGAAAGCACCCACAAACATAAGAAAGAGGTCTCACCGCGACAGATATCAGCAGCAATGAAAAAGAAAATTCTTCTTTGCTTTGAGATTAGAATGAAAGTGTCGGTATAAACAGTGCGCGAGTAAATGTCAGATACGTAGAGAGACGAGGCCGGGACCCTTTGCTACTCAACGATAAGATGATTTGGCACAGTTGTCTAATTTGACTTAGCTAGATCAAGAGATAGAGAATTGGTGGGCGGCGAACTCGCAGAAATATCCATCCGTGGCTCTACAATATGCGAGGACACATACTAGAGAATCCCACGTACATGTTTACTTGGTGATTGACTACAATTTTCTTAGTTACAAATTTCTAATTTTTTTTAAAAATATTAACATATATTTTTAAAAATAATTGATTCATTTGCTCGTAATAATAATATTATATCAATAAAGATATATGTAATTTCAATTAACAACATGCTATTAAAACTTGAAAGAACTCAAATTTGAGTAAGCAATGATATATAATAACTTAAAAAGAAAAATGATATAACTAGATTAGGATGAAGGGAACTTTGAAAACATCTACTCCCTCCGTTCCAGTCTATTAGTCCTTCTTTCCATTTTCGTCCGTCCCAGTCTATTAATCCTCTTTCCTAAAATAGTAAAATTTTTCACACTCATCAATAAAATATTAATTCCACTACTACTCACAACCCTTAATTCATGTGCCCGGTCAAACGTGCCTATTTGACCGGTACGGAGGTAGTATATAATATACATTCTTTGTGTAAAGATTTTTGGAATAAGAAATTAAAATTTTATTTCTCCTTTTCCAATCTCTAACTAAAAGATTAGGATGAAGTGGTGGGGAAGGTGATTCTTGAAAGCTGAAATTCAATGGAAAAAGAAAAATATGTATTTCTTCGTCAAAAAATGAGAGCTTGGGAAGAGAATTAAAGGGAAATAGAAATGAAAAAGGAGCCCACTTTTCTTTTTTTCTTTTTTGTTAGAATTCAAGAAATCAATAATTTCAGCAAAACCAAAAACAGCACACGAGTACAGCTCCACAGCCCATCATCAACAGACACCAAACCCAAAATATTGATTTCCTTGCTTTCCTTTTTCCCTCGGAAGCCGCTTCCCAGTTCACGCAGCTTTCGATATCTCTCTCACCCTGGGGCCGATTTCAAGCTTCTACTTTCAACACCTTCGGCCCCTTTTTCTTGAATTATTTATTGGCATCAGGATTTAAAGAAGCTGTTTTCTTTAATTCTCCATCAATGGCCCATGATTTATGCCCTCTTCGCTTCCGTACTTGCACGTGTAGAGTTCTGTAGTTCATATGTGTTTGAATAGTTCTATATCTATAGTGGGTTTCGCGTGTTACTGGTTCATGCCCTTTCTGAGAAGGACTGTTGATGAATGATGTTAGCTGGCCTTCTTTTAGATCGCGGCCCAGATCTTGAAACGCGCTGATCTGTGCTGAATAGTCGAGAAATTTGTGATTCAAGAAGGAAGAAGAAAGAAGGTGAGTCAATGACTGGGGTTTTGTTCTTGTTTATTGTTGTCGTGATTGAGCAAGTTCGTGGGATCTTATCTTGATTACTTTTAGCTAATATTGATAGTTTATATTCGTTAAAAAACATTTTTTTTAACAAGGGTTTTGCTTAAAGAAAGTGACATGCAAATTATGCTGGGGAAAAAGAGGTGGTATTGAGTTGTTTAGAAGAGGGTGGACTTTGCCTTGCTCGTCTTTCTTTGAAAAAACTGAGAAAGGATTTAGTTTTATTTTGTAGCTTGATGAAACTGAAATCTGGCCAGTGGTATATCTGTTCTAAAATATGGTCAATGTTATCTCTGTGGTTCTGGCCTTGTTCTTCTGTGCTAAAATATGGTCAATGTTATCTATGTGGTCCTGGCCTCGTTCTTGTTTTGATTGAACCTCATTTTTCCCTTCACAGATCATAAATCCTTCGATGGAAAGAGTGTTTGCATATTGGTAATGTGGATTTGACAGATGGTTTGCAATTCCTCTATAAATCATTGGTGGCTATCCGAATTGGTTTGATGATTGTTTTGCTACGCTCTGTACTTCTAATGCCATTTATGGTGTGCCTCCAGTTCTGAAGCATTTTGATTGTTGTTTAGTTCACTTTCTGGACTCAGTTATGATAAAGAATATCCTCAATAAGCTTCCACGGAAACAGAACAAGCTAGCGGATAATCGTGATGGAGGATCCTCTACTTACGCTTCAAATGCTTCAGCTACTTCACGAAATCCTTATGCTGCAGGGTCCCGGACAGGCAATTCAAATCCTGCAGCAGTTGCTGGGATTAATTCAACTTCAAATTCAGTTCTGAATTATGGAAATAAACATCAAGACCCTGCAAGTACAAAGGTCAATGGAAATGCAGGATATGTTCCATATGAGGCTTTACCTAGCCTTAAAGATGCGCCAAATTCTGAGAAGCAAAGCTTGTTTATCAAAAAGCTGAATTTGTGTAGTGTTGTATTTGACTTCACTGACCCCACGAAGAATTTGAAAGAAAAAGACATCAAGCGGCAGACATTGGTGGAACTTGTTGACTATGTTGCTTCAGCAAATCAGAAATTCACAGAAACTGTTATGCAAGAGATTGTAAAAATGATATCCATCAATTTATTCTGTACACTCTCTACACAGCCTCGGGAAAACAAGGTCTTGGAAGCCTTTGATTTGGAAGATGAGGAGCCGTTGATGGATCCTGCATGGCCTCATTTGCAAGTTGTGTATGAGTTTCTTCTAAGGTTTGTGGCTTCACCGGAGACAGATGCAAAGCTAGCTAAGCGTTACATCGATCACTCTTTTGTTGTGAGGTTATTAGATCTCTTTGACTCTGAAGATCCCAGGGAAAGGGACTATTTAAAGACTGTCCTGCACCGCATCTATGGAAAGTTCATGGTTCATCGCCCATTCATCAGAAAAGGAATCAATAATATATTCTACCACTTTATATTTGAAACAGAGAAACATAATGGGATCGCTGAACTGTTAGAGATTCTGGGTAGCATTATAAATGGTTTCGCATTGCCTTTGAAAGAAGAGCACAAACTATTCCTTGTTCGGGCTCTCATTCCTCTTCACAAACCAAAGTGCATTCCCATGTACCATCAACAGCTATCTTACTGCATAACACAATTTGTGGAGAAGGACTGCAAACTTGCTGATACTGTCATAAGAGGCTTACTGAAATATTGGCCGATCACAAACAGTTCAAAGGAGGTAATGTTTTTGGGGGAGCTAGAGGAAGTGCTGGAAGCGACCCAGCCTCCAGAATTTCAGCGCTGTATGGTTCCTTTGTTCCGCCAGATTGCTCGTTGCCTGAGCAGTTCACATTTTCAGGTTGGCCTTGTGAGGAAGGATCATTTTCTTTCTAATCACAAATTATTGCTTTTTTCTTCTTGTTAAGACACAATTCTGCTCTATTTTGATTTGACTGAATCTTCTTGAGGAATACTATTTGGCTTTCGGCATATACTCTTAAACAGTGGTCTCTGCTGTTTCTCCAAAGCCAGAATGAAATTAATCTCTTTCAACATCTTCATTAGTTGCTTTATCCTTGGTGTTACAGAACTTATTATGCGTGCAGTGTGGTGATCGAAAGGGGGAAATGAATTTGATTGCAGGAGACCATATGCAGAGATTTAAATGATAATATGCTTTTGACCAATTCTTGAAATGAAAAACCTTTGTTATGATATCTGTGTCTTTGTAGCATTTGGTGATTGGTAGCATCATTCTTATTTCTCTTTTATTTTTGGTCTTCTTCCCTGGTTATCTGTGAAACTAATGCGCATTGCAGCAGCTATGGCTTCTATGTAACAATCTTGTGTTTGATAATCAGGTGGCGGAGAGGGCTCTCTTCCTATGGAACAACGAGCACATCGAAAACCTGATCAAGCAGAATCGTAAGGTGATACTGCCGATCATCTTTGGTGGATTGGAGAGGAATGCAAGAAGCCACTGGAACCAGGCAGTGCAGAGCTTGACACTGAATGTCCGGAAAATCTTCTCAGATGCGGACCCTCAACTGTTGGAGGAGTGTCTGCTCAAGTTCCAAGAAGACGAGGCGCAAGAAGAAGAAAACCAGAGGAGAAGGGTAGCAACATGGAAACGTCTAGAGGAAATAGCCGCCATGAAAGCTGGAGCTGGTGCAAGTCATGAAGCAGTGCTGGTTTCTCCCAGGAGCAGCTCATAAAAATGGAATGTTTTGTTTTGGGGCATGCATTGTATGAATTTGAAATAGTGAATGTACATATAGAAGAAATATGCAGCTGCAGATGCACATGGAGGGAATTTCTTGCCAAATTGGCCTTTCTTCCTCAATCATCCATAGATAGAGAGAGACATCTCTTAGAAATATGTTGAATTCAATTTTATATGTATGTCTAGGTATTTTTGAACATCAACTCTCATCTTCCAATTTTATCTGTAAATGCTGTTGCAGATTCTTTCCTTGTGATAATTGATTGTGAAGAAGAAAAAAAAAATTTAAAAAGGACGAATTTTGCTTTCAGACCAGACAAGATTTATAGCATGAATCGTTTTCCGTGTATGGGCCCATCATGCCATACTTTTTATCCGAAATAATGTATATATATATTTGCATATTGAGTATTTTTAACTATCTTAGAATAAATGTTATCAATATTTTAAATAAAATTCAAATTATCTTACATTAGATTTGATTAAAAAAATTGAAAGGAACGTCTAATTATAGTTGTGAAGTCTGAGTCATAATTAAACTTTGGAATCTCCTGATTTTCCAGATGGAAATGGAACCAAATCCATTTTATCCTCTAGTCCTGGAGTACGAACACCAGCCACCTCTCACGCTTCTTCACTTGTACGTCGTGGATCACCTCCATGAGAGTACAACCGTTTAGAAGCAGAAAAGAAGATCCAAGCGCGGTCTACCTGGTACGGGACGTTTTTATTATTTTATGTAAAAAAAAAGAAAAGAAAAAAAGAAACAGCGCAAACCTGCTGATCCCAATTTCATTTTGATAATTTGATTGCATCATTACCTCCGCATTTCCCATTCTCTCTCTCTCTAAACGATTCAAATTAAGAGTTCGAAGATACTCCTATATTGCAAAAACCCTAAATCGATTGTAATGTGAAATCAGCTAGCTCTGATTCTGGGACGCCCTTCAATTAGTTGGATTTTTATCTGAATGAGCTGTCGGGCAGAAGAAATTACGATATTTCGAGAAATTGTTGATATAATATAATTTCTTTCGTGTTAATAGTTCCCTACTTTATCGGGAAATGCCAAGTATTGGTGTGAAATTGTACAGCGTATTCTTCAAATTTATGCTGAAGCATCGTTTGCAGAGTCGGTTGCAGGCTCCGGAAAACGATGCTGTCGGCGGCGGTGGCTCCTTCGGGGTGACCTCACGGCCGGAGGAGGAGACAGCGGCGGCTGCCAATCCTTTATTTACCGATGGCGTGGCGACGAAGGATATTCACATTGATCCCGTGAATTCGGTATCTGTTCGTGTTTTTCTTCCTGAAACTTGTCTTAATTTTCCCGACGCCAAATCGAAATCTGGCATTGGCATCTCGGATCCTAATAGGTCTCTCACTCGTCGATATAGTCATGGATCGTCGGATAACAACGCTGTTTCTGGCAGTAACGGTGTGATTGTGAAGAATGTTGGCAACAGTTTTAGAAGAAGTAGTTACGGATGTAGTGTTGATGATGCGAATCTAAAATCCGAAAGTGGGAATTACAGAGGGTATAATCCAGTTGGGAACTGCTGTCGGCGATTACCGGTGATGTTGCAGTTTCATGGTGGTGGTTTTGTTAGTGGGAGCAATGATTCGATGGCGAATGATTTCTTCTGTAGGCGAATTGCAAGATTGTGCGATGTGATTGTGTTGGCGGTGGGCTATAGATTGGCTCCGGAGTGCAAGTATCCAGCTGCATTTGAGGACGGATTGAAAGTGCTGCATTGGCTTGCAAAGCAGGCGAATTTGGCTGAATGTGGCAAGTCGTTGGGCAGTTCCAAGGGAGCAGGGGTGGATTTAAGGAGGTCAGCCGGTAATGGGCATATTGCAGATGCTTTTGGAGCTTCCATGGTGGAGCCCTGGCTGGCTGCTCATGGAGATCCATCCAGGTTAGTTTCTGAAGTTGACGACCTTCTTTACTTGTTTTCTTAGCATTGGTGTGGACTTTATTTGAAATGGAGATATGTTATAATGGATATGTGACTTCATTGCTGCAATGCTAATTGCTTTTGTTGAGTGCATATTCTTCCCCTGTATTCCATCTTAGCAAAAAGGTTTTACATAACGATGCAACTGGAAGCCTGCAATGGAACAAAGATGTGGTACTTATGTCCTTAACTAACGAAATTACTTATAAGAAATAGTTTTCTTGGAATTAGATTATAGGTTTTCTGGTGCACAGCTGGCTGGTTTACCTTTGCAAGCCAACGCATGAAATAAACGACCTCTTGAGTATTGCATTTGGTTTCTGATTGTTGAGTAGCTGTATTAACTGGTTGTAATGAGTTCACGAAGTTAATTTTCTTCGGATTTATTGACACGTTTTGGGCTCTTATTAATGCTCCAGGATTTCTATAAATTTAAACTATCCTAAATTTAGTGAACCTTTTATCGCCCTCTATATTGAAGTGGGCTGATATGTGCAAGTGCTTATTAAATTTGTTCCTTCATAACTAGTTATCAAAACAATCCAAAGTGTACTCCCAATTCAAGAATTTTACTTGGAAAGGATGTGATTTTCATTAGCAAAGATGGGATGTGGTTAGTTGATAATATTTTTTCCAGTGACATTAGAAATAATCTCAGCATTGAAGTCGCATTCATTATTGTTCACTTCTTTCTGTATTGTTTGATGTTTCCATTGCATTTTATTGCACGTGGAAGCGACATTCTCAATGCCACTTTCCTTGTTTTTCCCTGTTGTTTTCAAGATTGAACTTGTATACATTGCTCTGCTTACGAGCTGTTGGAGTTGTTGCCTGCACATGTTTTCCGTACATGTTTGAGCAACAGCAATGACTTTGTTGAGATGATTTCTTATTACCAAAAATGGACGCAGATGTGTACTTCTTGGTGTGAGTTGTGGAGCAAATATTGCAGACTACGTGGCTAGGAAAGCTATTGAGGCTGGCAAGCTTTTGGACCCAGTAAAGGTGGTTGCTCAGGTTTTGATGTATCCCTTTTTCATCGGAAGTGTACCAACACCTTCAGAGATAAAGCTGGCAAACTCCTACTTCTATGACAAGGCTATGTGCACACTTGCGTGGAAGCTTTTCCTACCAGAGGAGGAGTTCAGCCTGGACCACCCTGCTGCCAACCCACTAGTTTCTGATAGAGGAGGACCTCCTCTGAAGCAGATGCCTCCAACCCTTACTGTGGTGGCTGAACATGACTGGATGAGAGATCGAGCAATTGCTTACTCAGAGGAGCTGCGGAAGGTAAACGTAGATGCTCCTGTTCTCGAGTACAAGGATGCAGTTCATGAATTTGCTACCCTTGATATGCTTCTTAAGAGTCCTCAAGCTCAGGCTTGTGCCGAGGACATTGCCATCTGGGTCAAGAAGTACATCTCACTTCGTGGTCACGAGTTCTCTTATTAACATCCTGGCATTGGCACTACCTACCGCATCTTCCATGATCAGGAAGAGGTGATTGGCGAGTGTCTGATGTTGGAGTTTGTATGATCTGTATTGTATATGGTTCTTGAAGATGATGGGTTTCTTGCTTCCATTCCATTCCAGTGGAGTTTTCTTCCCTGTTCGTTTTAGATCAGAATGTAGCTGAGTTCGAGCTGCAGCTTATCAATGAATTTTGTTGGTGTTGGCCTGGCTTTCAATCAATGACGCGACGGATGTTGTCTTATTTTTTTATGTACCCTAGGTATAGAAGTGCGAGCTTCATCAAAGTTCACGACTGCAGAGGTTGTCTTCGCTGTTGTGTTTCTTCTATGAAATGCGAAGGTTGTCTACTGAACTGCTGAGCAATTTTATTTTCTTGAAACATATATCATATTCAGAGACAGACAAACATGTGTAGTAAGCTGTCTTCAAGCATCAATTCATACATGGGATATTTATTGGATATAATTACGACAATTGTCACAAAATGAAGATAAGCACAGGTATAAATACGACTCAATATTATGACCACAACAGTTTAGATATTAGTTTTGCTCGTATCCGGTTTCAGGTCAATGAAGCCATCCAATATCTATCTGATCCCTCACTTGAAAGAATCAAATGGAACCTACATTCATTCATTCCCCTCCCGCTCAGGCTACTGGGAAATGGAAAACAAACATTAAGATGAATTGGAGGAGGAAATATTTAAAGGGAAGGTTTATCTACAATAACTTATCAAGGGTTTTTATTTCAATACTAGTACTAGTAAGGATTTCAAAAAAGATGACAACACAATAAAGCTTACTAACATCAACAATCTGATTGCCATGGGCCGGAGATATACTCAGCTCTCAACATTGAGTATTGACTATAACACCCAACCTAGCAAACTAAGCCACATTATTTTGGGAATAGTATAATTTCCGGAGGTACACCAGCTGAAATTTGCAAATCATTACAGTGAAATTATTCGACTTAATCAATCAACCACCCAACAATTATTGTTCAAATCTAAGCTGCACGCTCTAGTTTCTTGATGTTCTGGATTTGCATTCCTGGATTCAATCCCTTGGGGCAAGCTTTAGCACAATTCAAGATTGTATGGCATCGATACAGCTTGAACTCATCATTAACAGCATCCAGCCGCTCTTTTGTGTATTCATCTCGACTGTCCATTATCCATCTGCACATAATCAATTCAAAACCATAAATTCTGTATAATGTTATTGTCAACAATACAATTACACACATGCTACAAATGGTTTAGCAACATCAAGAAAGTCTGATGGAACAGCTTCTGCCGCTGGAAACATTTTCAACAATTCCCTGCACTATATTTGACAAGTTGACTAGTATAGCAACTGTTCACGAGAAAGTTTTTCCGAGGTTAGAAGCTAGATAGTAATTATGAGTAGCTCATTACGTATGACTAGGATAATGATACTGTGCCATCTCATTGTTGAATGACTCAACTCAAAACCAAGTCCCAATCATTTTATGACACTAAATAAACAATCTTTCTAGCAGACAACATGAATACATGCACCTTCCCAGGCTTGTGCTTGACAAAAGCTTGCATTAACGAACCTCTAAATGTCAAGCTCGAGTGTGAATGATAGAACTTAGTAGTGATAAATTGTAATTACTATGACTGAAATATAAGGGATTCTCTAAATAAGAGCTTGCGTTTAAAACTAAGTCAGCTGTCCTCTTAAAGTCTTACTTATCTGAGAGAACCTATACGCTATTTATGTCTCATTAATGAAGCAAAGATCAGATAAACTTTCAAAGATGCTATCGCAGCACTAAGCAGTTTTAAATAGTTTACAAGCTCTCACGAACAATTCCATACACTCTCTAGTCAGGTTATATAAATAGATAATAGCATCATTTTCAGAAGTAAGCAGGGTAATTGCATCTCAAAGCTAACGAAAAACATATCCTAGGAAGAAATGACATGTAATCTCAAGTTCCAGGCCCACCATACAAAAATCAACCATATAATAACAGTATCAGCCATTTTGAACAAGCACAAGCTCATAGAACACCCCAGGGGTCCAAAAGACTTCAACAAGCTTTCTGACACATCTTTTATGCAATTCGAGATGCATAATAAATAGAAATACCAGAGACCAGCAATGGTAAACTCATTAAAATGGATCTAGTTACAGAGTCGGGACACATGTTCAGTATCAATATCAATGATCTTCAGTAATCCATAATCCATATCACATAAATAATCAAAACAGAAATTATCGTAGCACTATCCTATGTAGTCAAGAAATGCCCATTCCAAGGGCTCCTTTCCAAAAACTAGGAGGCACGCGCATCAAATTACAGAATCGATAACGGACCACGATAACGACATATTATTCCTAAGAGAATGACTATGAATCTTCAGTAACCAGTAATTCATATAATCCACATTGATCCACATATCACAAAACCTCACACCTAAAAATGGGGGAAAAATACTATTCGAAAACGAGTTACCTGTTGGCGTGGAGTAGGGCGGCCGGGCCCAAGTAAGATTCGGGATTCCACCAGTAGCTGGGGCAGGAAGTGCTACAGCAGGCACACAGGATGCACTCATACATCCCGTCGAGCTTCTTCCGATCCTCTTTGCTCTGCAGAATCTCTTTCCCAGGATTCTCAGGCGGATTCTTCCGCTTCAGCCACGGCTCAATCGACTTATACTGGTTGTAGAAGTTGGTCATATCGACCACCAAATCCTTAATCACGAACATGTGCGGCAGTGGAGTAATCATTGTCGGGCCGCCGGAGGGTATTTTCGTGAGACAGGCGAGACCGTTCCGGCCGTCGATATTCATCGCGCACGAGCCGCAGATCCCCTCACGGCAGGAGCGACGAAATGTTAGTGTTGGGTCGATCTCGTTTTTAATCTTGATAAGGGCGTCGAGGATCATGGGGCCACACTCTTTGAGATCGATGTCGTAATTCTGGAGCTCCGGTTTCTGCGGCGAATCCGGATTCCATCGGTAGATTTGGAAGGTTTTGGGAGAGGAGCTTGGCCTAGCTTGCTGTTCCACCTGCTGCGCCGCCGCCTCCGTTGCGTGTTGCCGGTACATGAAAGCTCTCGCTGCCGGAGCTCTAGATATTGCTCGTCGGACCAGTCCAGTTGCCATTGATCGGAAAGAGAGAATCGTAGAGAGAGAGAGGGTTGATTAATGGCTTATTGGGGCGTGTGTATGCAGTTTGCCAGAGTAGAATTGGTTGATTGAAAAAAACTAAAATGGCGGAAATGGGTTTGTAAGGATTATGGAAGGAGTATGGCGGTGCGTTAGTTTGGTGAAGGGTAGTTTGGGGAGATAGGGTAAGCGAAAGGGCTGCCGTGGATGCTGAGATGATGTGGCGGAAGATTAGAGGAGGATACGGGAATAAGGTGACGTGGCTGGCTCCTGCAACATTCTGTTTTTGTGATCCTTTCAGCTTCTACGTCGCCGTTTCGGTAGATGTTCAAACTCTAACCTACCTCATTTTATCAAATCAAATAATAAACTGCTATATCATATTACATCACATCAAACCCCTTATAAAAATGATTTTGTATTCACATTTATATTTCTTATAAGCATTAGTTTAGTAATAATCTTGAAGCTTCTATTAGTAACAACCCACTACGGCGGCGATTAACATTATAATTAGAAACGTGGATACAATTTAATCGGGTATTGATTTCATTTATTTATGATAAATTCTCAAATGAGACGGTCTCATTATTTTTATTGTGAGACGAATATAATGAAATGATGTGTTTCTTTAATGCAAATGATGTCTCACCATTTTTATTGTGAGGCGAATTTAATAAAATAATGTGTTTCTTTATTGCAAATTGTTGAGGTTCGATTTTTCGGAAAATCGGAGCTCTTAGAACTTTATCAGAAAAACAACAAATAACAAAGACAAGAATAGGAAATAACGATAGAGGAACAAGAACCAAGCGTGGAGATGAATTAATTAGCGAGAAAAAATAATCAAATTCGTAGAAAAATCGGCAGAGTTACGACATTGCTTTATATGACCAAAATCGATACAATAAATGAGTTCCTTGCCTCTATTTATAGACAGGATAGAGGCAGGAACGTGCAACTTAACCCTAGGCGCTGACTACCAACGGCTCGCCGTGAATCTCGGAGCGACTCCGAGTTTTTTGGGGTCGGTTAGGGTTGTAACGGTCGAGCGCCGTCAGACGATTAGGGTTTCCTTCTCTGGAGAGGCTCATTGTCGACCTTCTTCAATGGTCGATGTCGAGGCGCTGGAGCCGTCGGTGGCGAGGTCTTGACTTGGATGAATTTTAGTATCCCGTTGATCTTGGCGGGCAGGCTTCCTGGATAGGGTCGCTTATACGGGCCGATTTGTCTATTGGGCCTGGCCCCAAAAATAGCCCCTTTTGATTTCAGGGCCTGTCCAGGATAGGCGATGGAATCAAAACTACGAGTTAAGATGTGGGGGAATGTGGTATGCCCTAATTGGTGTTTGATCTTGTTTGTTGCTTGTGGACTCCTTCTGTTTGCCTGCTTCCCTTTTATCTTTCTCTTATTTCGGTGCCTGCTAACTGTTTGATTGTTATTCAGTTTCTTTGCTTTAGTTTATCCATTTCTGTGTCATTGTCTTCGGGTAGTCGTATGCATGGCTGGGTCGATTGAGGTGGTTATGTGTTGTTATTCTGTTTTGGGTGCATTTTTTAGTTGCGAGGTCTTTTCCCTTTCGTTTAAATGCGTGCGTATTTTCTACTTTTCTTTCGTTTCGGGGGGCCTCCATTCTTTTTGCCAATCTTCGTATTTCCGTGTCCTTGGTGTATTTCCAGTCATTAGGTGAAAATGGTTTCAGTCAAGATAATTATGGAGCCTTCGTCCTCCTCGGGTTCGACTGAGGCTAGCGTTAACAATTCACCCGAGCAAGAAGTTGTTTCCTCGGGCTCCGAGGGGGAGCGGGTCGAGCGCGAGCCACCTGATATGGACCTCGACCCGGAGGAGATGTCCGAGCAAGAAGTGTTGGAATTGTATACATAAAAGCATTATGATTGGTATATTGGGAAACGTTATGTTTGATATACTGGTAATCATTAATGACTTGCAATAAACAACTCCTATCTGAATTAACAATCATACGATGCGAACAAACACATCCAGTTATCTCGTCGATAGGGAGATCATACGGTGTGTAAGAGATCACAGAAGATCGTATAGATCGTTCGACCTAGCGAGATATAAACAGTTATCACAGCTGAGACAGTTTCTAGTTTGGCTGTCGGTTTAGGCTGCGGCACACAAGTCCATAAGTGGTTTATCTTGACTGCTTTGTGTGACCGGTACATCTCAATGTATTGATAGGATCAATAGTGAGATGAACCATTCTATTTGACATATGAATGAGTAAAGATCTCGGTAACTTGGTCGGATCTAAAGTCTATTGAAAGCTGAGGGGCACACATGGGTTGACTGTCACTTTGACTTGCTATGGTGGAGAGTCTTACATGTACTCGTATATCTGCATCTTGGGTGATGGCAGTTTGTGTTGGGTTTTCTCAGGCTGGATTTAGATAACCATATCCATTTCAGGATGGTGACATTCCCTGGGAAGCTCACGAGGTTCGTTATGCTAAGTCCTGCAGGCTGAATCATTGATTCAAGCATAAGCGATAAGGGTTGAGTGGTACTACTCAGGAATAATAAGAGATTAATTAATTACAGCTAATTGTCATACGCTGAATTAATTAATGAATGTCTGAAACCTTAAATATGGGGATTAACCAAGTCAATGCAACCCGTTCCTAATAACGTGGTAATAAAGGGTAGGTCAGCATTAATTCTCCGGTGGCATGAATTAATGTTTATTAATTAATTATGTTCTGGGTTGAACATGGAATTAATTAATAGGAGGCTCACTTTATTATTTGCATTTGATCCCTGGTCTGGCCCAACACTGCTCAGAGCCATTAGGGTTTATTAAACCCTAATAGCCCATTCTTCAGATCTATATAAATAGATAAATCTCTAATTTTCCCACATAAGTTTGAAGTTTCAAATCAGAAACCCTAGAGAGATTGAAAGAGAGTGGGCGGCTGTAGATCCGGCAGCGTATCCTCACCAGATTTTCGGATCGAGCAAGGGAACAGATCAGAAGATCAGATCTGTAGGAATACCATCATTTTGATCGATTCCAGATCCAGATCTACACCATCATCATTGCCATCATCGATCTAGATCTGTAGATCAGTCGCTGGAGTCTCAGGTATTCCTTTGAATCTACGAATTAAATTAAATAGGAGCACGCATAGGGCATTTACTGTTTGTCATGATATTTATTTTGATATCCATAAATCGAATTCGGAGTTATAATAAATGGCGATTCAAGTCGCCTATTGTAGACTCAGTTCCTACAAGAAGAATCTGGGCATGACTCCGAGGAGAATAGCGATAGCGAAGACTCCTATGTGTCGATGGTTCTTTTCTAAAAAGGATCAGGTCAATCCCAAGGATCCGGCACGATAGGTTGTATCCCTCGCCACCGTGGATGCCGTAAAGAAGTACTCGGCGGGGGTGGCGTGCCACAAAATGAAATACACACTCCCCACACTCAGTGAGCGATGCTGCAATCCTCCTCGGATCGATGAGGTGGCGTTCTTTCTGCCCGTGGTGAAGTACGACATTGCTTTTCCACCGCACGCCTTCTTCAGGGCCGTGCTACTTTTGTATGGGTTGGCACCTTTCCAACTTGCCCCGATTAGTTGGTGCGACATGCTGGGAACGCTCCTAGTATTTTTCGATGCGGGGCTTGGCTACCCGACCCTTAGGGAGTGGCATTATTTGTACCGCCTTGCTAGGTACAAGGCGGGGTATTACTTTTTGTCGAAGAGGGACTCTCTTTCTGAGCCAATGATCTCAAATTTATTATAATGAGTATACGACGGTTTATTTCTCCTATCTGTCAAACAATCTTACATGTATGTAACAATGGTATCCTTCTGTCTCACCGATAGGGACGATCATACGGCGTGTTGTAGATCGCAAAAGACAATATGATCACTTGACCTAGTGAGACATAAACCTAATCATAGCCGAGACAGCGTATGAGGATACATCTGTCCGGATGGCTGCAGCATTATCGGAATAAGTAGTCTGTCTTCGTTACTTGATATGCTGGTACGCAGGGGTGGCGTATTGATGGACCGCAGTGAGATGTATTTGTCTGTCAGACATCAGCGAATACAAGATCTCGATATTGATTGAGTCCAAACCCTAATGAAGGTTCAGGGGTTTGCACGGGTTGACTGTTGCTTTGACTTGCCATGATGGAGAGCCTGAGTAACGTGCTCATATATCCGCATCTTGGGTAACATCAGATCGTGTAGTACCGCCTGAGACTGGGTTTAGGTAACCATATCCGAGTAATAGGATGGGGACATTCCCTAAGGAGCTCAATGGCATTCATCGTGCAAAAGTCCTGCAGGCTGATTAAGTTCAGGCACGAGTGATAAGGTTTGAGTGGTACTACTCAGGAATAATAAGATATTAATTAATTATAGATAGAGCTTGTTAGAAGCTCCGATTAATTAATGAATGTCCGGGTAACCTTAAATATGGGGATTCTCAATTAATGCAGCCCGTTCACATAACGTGGTAATAAAGGGGTAGGTCAGTATTAATTTTGTGGTGAAAAAGAATTAATATTAATTAATTAATTGTGTCCTGGGTTGTGGACATGGGAATTAATTAAAGGCCCACTTTATTATTTGCATAGGTCCCAGGACTGGCCCAAATAAACATGCTGAAAGAGGCCCAGTAGCCCATTAGGGATAAAACCCTGGGTCTAAAAATATACCACTCTTTCTGTGAAACCCTAGCTACTTGTGTCATTATTCAAATCAGTCAAAACCCTAGAGTAGAGAGAGAGAGGGGCGGCGCCTGTAGAGGGGGGAAGAAGAGTTCTGCTCCGGCCTACAACACAGATCTGTGGAATCCTCACCAGTAGCAGATCTGAACAGCATTGGGACACAGCCCTGAAGATCTGATCTGGAGAACAAGATTTTCTTTTTCTTCCTTTCTTTGTTTTCGATTTTATCAAGAAATTAGGGTTCTAATTTCTGTTTCCGCAGATTAAATCAAATCGCGTGGTTGAATTGAAAGTTGGATATTCAAACGCGAAAGATCGGATCAGACTCTACGGAATTACGATAATCTCTAAATCCAAAATTCTAAGAATTAAATTCATAGGAGCATGCTAGGTTTTATTGTGAATTTTAATTGTGTACAATATCCATAAATCGATCCGGTTCAGTTGGATTTTGTGATTCGGTTCACATGAAATTCCTACGGTTGGTATCAGAGCCAGGTTTCTGATTTATGGCTCTATTGTGCACAATTAATTCAAATATGCATGTATTTATTTTGTTTTGTGGATGGTTTTTGTTCCCCGTGGCAACCCGTTTGATTCAGCTCGCGGTGGTTTATCCGTGTAGGGCTGAATTAATTTTGTAAAATCATGAGAAAATCCGTGATTAGTGTAGATTTTAAAAATTGTAATAGAATAGATTATTCTATAAATTTTGTATTTTTCAAATCTGTAATCTGAACGGGTCGAGGACGAAGAACGAAGATGGAGGCCGATGGACTGGGCGGCAGCAGGCAGCCGCACGCGTGTGCGGCTACAGGAGGACGGCGACAGAAGGCAGGCTGGCGGTAGTGGCTGTCGGCGGCGGCTAATGTCCCTGCGGCGGTGGCTCGTGTTTTGGTGGTTTGTACAATCATGTGTAAACCCTGAGTTTGCATTAGGGTTAGGGCGAATCATCAGATCACAAAGGCCTAAATCCCAAAAGATTTGATGGTTGAAGATTTGGAGGCCCTAGAAGATTTGAGAAGATTTGGATTTATCCAAATAGATTCAAAACTCAAATTGTAATAGATAAGATTTATTTTTCCTATTTTGTGGGGCAACGATGAATTTTTGTTTGCCTTAATTGTCCTCGTTTGATATGTGATTTATTATGTGCGCAATTAAGCATGTGTAGATAATAAGAAAAACATGATTTATCGCTTTTATTATTTATAGCTTTCCAAGCATGCTTATGTGATTAATTTCTTTTGTTGGATTATATTTTGGGAATTTTTGGGCTTGTTTAATTACATGCAAAAAATTTGGAAAATATAATAACAAAGAAATTATGTGTGCGGATATAAGAAACATTTTAAAAGAAAAATACTAAGCTGATTTTTTTAATTAAAATCAATAGACCTCCACAAAGCGGTCTTAGGCTGTAAGTGTATCTATCGTTCTAGTAAACGTCTACGAGTGTAGCTTGCTAGTTCTTAGAGGTGCATGGGTACGGTTGTTGGAATTTCTAGACATACAATTTAAATCATGTGAATAGTGGGAGGGTTTTGCGTAAACGTCTACGAGTGTAGCTTGCGTAGATCTCTTTCACAAGTATTCTAGGATTGATTTAAATTATAGATAACAAAAGCTTTAAGAATTGTGCGGTATGGTTACGTGCCATGCTAAACTGTCTCTTCTGGCCGGAGTCAAATTTGTGGTTAATGGCTTAGAAGCATCTTAGAATATAATGCAAGAATTGCATCCCTGTTCTTGAGAGATGGCTTGGTCTAAGGTTTTCACTAATAATTAATTTCTAGTGTCAAAAGCTTCCTGACATGGTATTGAAATTAAATGGATTGGGGCTTAAAACCCGCAGTTCTGGTTTAGGGTGACATCGTAAACGTCTATGAGTGTAGCTTGCGGTGGGAACTCTTGGGCAATTAGTGGAAAACATTTGTATTTGATTTATTAAAAGGTTTTCAATGCATTTGTTTTCGAAGTTCTATATGTATGTTCTTATTTAAGATTTTTATTGTTTCAGATATGTCTATGTCTACTGTCGATCATTTACTTGCTCTCAATCCTCTAACTGGTCCAAACTTCCATGAATGGAGATACTGCATTGAGTATATTCTCCTGACTAAGCAACACATGTTTGTTCTTACTATGATGCCACTTGCCCCACGTTACCATAAAGTCTCTAGACGTGAGAAGGAGTTCTATGATAGATGGGTGGCATCTGAAGATTTTACTTACAAGTTAATCTCGGATAACCTGTCTAGAGAACTGAAGCTCAAGTACATGGGCTATTGTAGCTCTGTTGCGATCTGGGTGGACTTAGTGGCCACGTATGGCAAAGTGGAACGAACTATCTACTGTGATCTCGTGAAAGACCTTGTCTGTAAGAGAATGGTTGATGGCAGTTCGGTGACACTGCATGTGATGATGATGGATAACACCATGAAACGATTCACACGTAGAGGTGGATGTATCTCTGATCGGGCTAAGATCGATATAATCATGTACTCTTTACCGCTTTCATTCTATGACTTTAAGAAGGATGTAGCTAAGAAAAGTGAGTACTCTTTCTAAGAGTTACTTACTGGTCTCATAGTAGAACAGTCTTTCGTACCTTCATGAGATTCTGAGTTATCAGATCTTGAGCACAACTTAGGCACATTGAAAGATGTGGTTCATACTGTGTGCAAGAATATGATTGATCGCAGATCACGTGAGAGGAGGTCAAATGAGATGAAGAGGGTTGGTGTCACTTCAAGTAAGAACGCATGCGGAAGCAAATGACAAGGTACGTCATTTGTATTTGTAACGGAAACATGTTTAGCATCGGTTTCTACTCATTCGTGGGTAGTGGATACTGGAGCTACCGATCATGTTTGTTACATTTTGAAGGGGTTCACACCGAGGAGGGTGCTGAAAAATGACGAGGTTACCATCTCAATGGGGAACGCAGTACAAGTGAGTGCAGCTGCCATTGGAGATTTCACCTTGTACTTTGATGATTCTATTTTAACTTTGAGAGATGTTTTGTACGTGCCGGATTTTCGGCGAAACCTTATTTCAATTTCCAAACTTTACGTTGATGGATATTCAGTTATTTTTGATAGTAGTGTTTCTATCATTGGTAATAACGACGTTATCTATCGTGGAATGCTGAATAATTCTCTCTATGTTATTAACTGTAATCATAAGTCTTCTGCAAGTATTACATGTAATTCATCCGTAATTGATAATCCCAGAAAGAGAAAACTTACTTCTTCTGATGAGGGTCTTACATATCTTTGGCACTTGAGACTAGGTCACATCAGCTTGAAGCGGATTCAGCGACTTGCAGATGACTGTACATTGGACTTAGTCCGGGCTATACCCTATCAAGTCTGCGAATCCTGCATCGAGAGCAAGATGTCAACTAGGCCTTTCAAGGCTAGTCAGTCTCGAGCAGAGGAAGTATTGGAATTGATCCATTCTGACTTATGTGGACCGATGTCCACGCAGGCTCGTGGAGGGTACGAGTACTTCGTCACTTTCATTGACGATTGCTCAAGGTACGGATACATTTACCTGCTTCGTTACAAGTCTGAATGCTTTGAGAAATTCAAAGAGTTCAAGGCTGAGGTAGAAAAAAAGGTCGGGAAAACTATCAAGTCACTGCGATCTGACCGCGGTGGCAAATACCTCGGTAACGAGTTCCTGCAGTATTTGTCAGAAAATGGGATTACATCCCAGTGGACTGGACCGGGTACTCCCCAGCAAAACGGTGTAGCTGAAAGAAGAAATAGGACTCTTCTAGAGATGGTAAGATCAATGATGAGTTATGCAAACTTACCAATTTCGTTTTGGGGCTACGCATTGGAAACATCAGCTTACGTGCTAAATGTGTTGCCTTCTAAATCAGTTCCTAAGACGTCTTCTGAGCTCTTCCTTGGTCGTAAACCGAGTTTGTGCAAGTTTAGAGTATGGGGCTGTCCGGCACACGTACTGTCGAAGGAACCTGATAAGTTAGAAAGCAGGTCAAAAGTAATGTTGTTCATAAGGTATCCCAGGCAAACGAAAGGTAGTTACTTTTACTGTCCTGAGAGTCAGAAAGTCGTTGTTAGCACCAACGCTAGATTCTTGGAGGACGAGTATGTGAGTAATCACAAGTCGAGGAGTGATATCGTTCTTCAAGAAATTGAAAACGAGAATGCGATTCCAAGGGAAGGAGAACATGTAGATGTGGGTGCACCTGTGAGAGGTTCAGCACCACAGACACGTTCTTCAGTGCAAGGTGCAGAACCACAAGTTACTGCACCTACTACTGACACGGCACCGATGCCTCGTCGTAGTGGGAAAGTTATTTTCCAGCCGGAAAGGTACATGTTCGTGGGTGAGTCTTCAGACTTGAGCCCGAAAGACGGACATGAGGACTCTGACCCACTGACTTACGAAGAGGCAGTGCAGGACAAGGATGTTTATAAATAGTGTGTCGCCATGGATTCTGTTCGCGTGTGTGAAACACACTAGTGCAAGTGCACACTGTCACAAGTAACAATAAAACGGAGTATTCTCCGAGTATCGATCCACAGGAAAGGGTTAAAGGTGCACAAACACTCAACTCTGTTTAATTGATGGGGAAAATGATTTGGTTTGTTTAATTAATCTAGGCTCATATGAATTAATGAGTAAATAACGATAAACATAAAAACAGGGGATGACCAAAAACACGGGAAAAATGGGAAAAACCAGATCGAACAAATTCTTTTTAAACGATGAGAGAAACGACCTAGGCTATGGAATCACTTGCTACAGGCATTTTGCTACAGCATCGTAAACAGCACAGAGTAAAGTTGCTGCCAACTATGGTTCTCAACTAGATTTTCCAAAATAGGTGAGATAGCCTTTTCTAAATTAATTAACATATTCCTATGCCCAATTCAATTTAGATTCAGCACCAATTATCACTCTCCTAGGCATTCTTACAAACACAAACCTACATATTCCTATGCATGAAGTGTGCAATATTTGGGGCTTCTACTCTTAGCCTCAATTTTTCCAAATCTAAGCTAAGCATGAATCACAAACATTCAAGCTCCCACAAGAGTTGTAATTTTAAGAATTAAACCACCAAAATATTCAAAACTCCATTCCATTCACAATGCATAACAATCCATTCAACTCAAGCAAGTTCATCCATAGCCATGGTCAACTAAATTAGCTCATATTTACAAGGGTAAGAGCTAGATTCATGTTTTTGAAGCTGAAATTCATAATTAAAAATAGGGAAATTAAAGATAAGGACAAGAGGAAGAATCCCCCTTCGATTAGCTGCAACAAGGGACGATTCCTCAACCCCAAGCTGGCCTCTCATCGGCGGTGAAGCTGCAGCTCGTTTCCTTCCTCTGCCTCAGGCGCGTCCCAGTTCCAGCTCGAAAATTTCCCCCAGCTCGTATGTGTGGCGATGGAAAAGTGTGGATCATCCTTTTCTTTCTCTCTCCTTTGGGCTTTTATATCCTTCCCCAATTCTAGGTTTCCACTTTTAGGAACATTCCCCAAATTGTCCTTGGGAAAAATAGTTGAATTTCTGCTGTTTTCGCACACCCAGCTCAGCAAAATTAACTTTTATCCACGTCATTCCCGAATTTTGACCAAGTTGACTGGGACTGGTTCAGCTCATCCGTGCTACAGCATCTTCTTTCATTGCTCCAGCATAATCTTCGAAAATAAAGCATTTTCCTGCACGACAATTCACTCCAAATCCTCCAAAAACAACGTTATTTACTCCAAAACACGAATTAAACATGAAAGGACTCAAACAACTAAATACAAGACCAAAACAACATTTATTTGGTTAAACATAGACGAAAGACTCTCTAAAACGAACTAAAATCAAGAGATTTTCAAGAGTTATCAGATTCCGAAATTGAATCCATAACTGCTATGGATGTATACCAGAAAACTGATTTGCTGGATGGCTTTAGGGCTATAGGGTGCAAATGGGTATACAAGAGAAAGAAAGGAGCGGATGGAAAGATCACGACTTTTACAGCCAGGTTGGTGGCAAAGGTTATAGTCAGAAAGAGGGCATTGACTATGACAAAACCTTTTCACCCGTAGCCATGCTCAAATCTATCCGGATACTCCTTGCCATAGCTGCACATATGGACCTCGAGATCTGGTAGATAGATGTCAAAACCGTTTTTCTAAACGGTTACCTTGAAGAAGGTAGGGACATCTATATGCAGCAACCCGAGGGTTACATACGCAAGGGCGAAGAACATCTTGTCTGGAAGCTTAGGAAGTCCTTGTATGGACTTAAGGAAGCTTCAAGGTCGTGGAACTTACGTTTCAATGATGTGATTAAATCCTATAGATTTGCACAGTCGGAAACGAAAGTTGTCTTTACCGACTTTGTATCAGTGTGAGCGTGGTTTTCCTTGCACTTTACGTTGATGACATACTCCTATTTGGAAACAACGAGGGAGTGATGTCGGAAATCAAGACTTGGTTATCCGAACAATTCCAAATAAAGGATCTGGGAGAAGCTGGCTACATTCTTGGGGTTAAGGTCTTACGAGATCGTAAGAGAAGAATGTTGAGCTTATCCCAGGCATCCTATGTGGATATTGTGATAGCCCGGTTCAGCATGCAACTCGCCAAGAAAGGCTTGCTACCTTTCAGACATGGCGTTCATCTTTCTAGTGGACAGTGTCCTGAAACACAGCGGGAGAAAGATGAAATGAGTCTTGTACCATACGCTTCAGCGATGGGTAGCCTTATGTATGCGATGTTGTGTACCAGACCAGATATCTGTTATGCCGTTGGTAGGGATGTCAATTTAGCCCGAAACCCGCCGATTGGCCCGATTAACTCGAGCCAAAATGCGGGTTAGGGTCAAAATATTTTGGCCCAAAAAAATTTAGCCCGAATAGCTTGGGATCGAATAACCCGAGGCCCGATAGGGTTGAGCTCGAAACCCGACGGGTTGGCCCGATTAATTCGATTATTTTTTATTAATATATTTATAATAATTATAGTACTAAAATCTACTTCTAATATTGAAGATCATATTTATTAATTAAGTTTTAAGTTATATAATTATATTTAGTTCAAATAATATTCAATACATAGTTAAGTTTATTTATTTTTGTTATTAAAAATATTGCTGAAATAAAAAATAATGTGTTTTGAATAGTTTAATTTATCATTATCTAAAAATTTGTACGTGTTATGCATTTTATAAGAGAGAAGTATTATTTTGTTTATTTTTTATTATTTAAAATATTAAAAGAGTGAAAAGATATTAAAAATAAAAAATAATTAATAAATTCATTGGCCCGACGGGCTAGCCCAAAAACCGATGGGTTAGGGTTAGGGTCAAGATTTTTTAGCCCGAAAAAATTCCAGCCCGATTCAACCCGGACCGATTAACCCGCAACCCGATAGGGCTGGCCCGAAACCCGACGGGTTAGCCCGATTGACATCCCTGGACATTGGCATGGTAGCAAGATATCAGTCTAACCCTGGACAGGCGCATTGGATTGCGGTAAAGCACATCCTCAAGTATTTGAAGAGAACTAGGAATTACTGCCTAGTTTATCAAAATGAGGATTTGTGCCCTGTGGGTTATACGGACTCGGATTTCCAAGGGGATCAGGATGAGAAGAAATCGACCTCAGGATATGTGTTTACCCTGGGAGGTGGAGCTGTATCTTGGAGGAGCTCAAATCAGAAATGCATTGCTGACTCCACCATAGAGGCGGAATATGTCGTCGCCTTCGACGCCTCGAAAGAGGGGGTATGGCTTAGGAACTACCTTTTAGAGTTGGGCGTGATTTCGAGTTTACCGAGGAGCATTACAATTTATTGTGATAACTCTGGTGCAGTTGCAAACTCAAAGGAACCGCGGTCTCATAGGGCAAGCAAACACATAGAGAGAAAGTACCATATTATACGAGAAATCGTATCGAGAGGTGATGTGCTGATCAAGAAGATTGACACTAAGAGCAACCTTGCTGATCCATTTACAAAGAGCTTGCCGTAGAAAGTTTACGAAAGATATATTCGTGAGCTGGGTCTGAGGTGGATGCCGACCACTGACAGTGGTTAAAGAGATAGCACGCTAGATAGACGGACTTTATACTCTGTAACAGCTTAGTCATGCTTTGAGTATAAGTGGGAGATTGATGGGTTTTGTATACTGAAAGCATTTATTATACATACTATACGACGGTTTATTTCTCCTATCTGTCAAACAATCTTACATGTATGTAACAATGGTATCCTCTTGTCTCACCAATAGAGACGATCATACGGCGTGTTGTAGATCGCAGAAGACAGTATGATCACTTGACCTAGTGAGACATAAACCTAATCACAGTCGAGACAGCGTATGAGGATACGTCTGTCCGGATGGCTGCGACATTGTCGGAATAAGTAGTCTGTCTTGGTTACTTGACATGCTGGTATGTAGGGGTGGCGTATTGATGGACCGCAGTGAGATGTATTCGTCTGTTTGACATCAGCAAATACAAGATCTCGATATTGATTGAGTCCAAACACTAATGAAGGTTCGGGGGTTTGCACGGGTTGATTGTTGCTTTGACTTGCCATGGTGGAGAGCCTGAGTAACGTGCTCGTATATCCGCATCTTGGGTAACAGCAGTTCGTGTAGTACCGCCTGAGACTGGGTTTAAGTAACCATATCCGAGTAATAGGATGGAGACATTCCCTGAGGAGCTCAATGACATTCATCGTGCCAAAGTCCTGCAGGCTGATTAAGTTCAGGCACGAGTGATAAGGTTTGAGTGGTACTACTCAGGAATAATAAGATATTAATTAATTGTAGTTAGAGCTTGTCAGAAGCTCCGATTAATTAATGAATGTCCGGTAACCTTAAATATGAGGATTCTCAATTAATGCAGCCCGTTCACATAACGTGGTAATAAAGGGGTAGGTCAGTATTAATTATGTGGTGAAAAATAATTAATATTAATTAATTAATTGTGTCTTGGGTTGTGGCCATGGGAATTAATTAATTAAAGGCCCACTTTATTATTTGCATTAGGTCCCAGGACTGGCCCAAATAAACATGCTGAAAAAGGCTCAATAGCCCATTGGGGATAAAACCCTGGGTCTATAAATAGACCACTCTTTCTTTGAAACCCTAGCCACTTGTGTGATTATTCAAATCAGTCAAAACCCTAGAGTAGAGAGAGAGGGGCGGCACCTGTAGAGGGGAGAAGAAGAGTTTTTCTGCTCCGGCCTACAACACAGATCTGTGGAATCCTCGCCACTAGCAGATCTGAACAGCATTGGGACACAGCCCTGAAGATCTGATATGAAGAACAAGACTTTCTTTTTCTTCCTTTCTTTGTTTTCGATTTTATCAAGAAATTAGGGTTCTAATTTCTGTTTCCACAGATTAAATCGAATCGCGTGGTTGAATTGAAAGTTGGATATTCAAACGCAAAAGATTGGATCAGACTCTACGGAATTACGGTAATCTCTCAATCCACAATTCTAAGAATTAAATTCATAGGAGCATGCTAGGTTTTATTGTGAATTTTAATTGTGTACGATATCCATAAATCGATCCGGTTCATATGGATTTTGTGATTCGGTTCACATGAAATCCCTACAGAAAAGTGCACAAAATACTCCTCAGTGGAAGAACCTATGGGTTTGGGTTTAGATGAGTCATACCGACCCAGAGTTTTTGACCGAGGGTGGTGTACCAATGAGTGCGGCATCTTTTCCTAAGTGTTGCGCTTTGTGTTCGTCATTCATCAGTTACTAACCTCATTTTTGGTTTGTTTCGCAGAGTACAAGCAACAGTCCTCACTACCGAGGAGAACAATCGCATAGACGTCGCGTATTCTTGGAAGAATCATGATTTCACCTCGGTCAGAGGTAAGAGGAGTGTCGGTGCCAAATATTGGACGAACATGGAAGGGAAGAAGAAGCTACTTCCTGCATATATGGCTGGGTTGAGTCCGACCGATCTGCTTGCGGCGATGCATGCGAAGAAGCACGCGAGGGAGACGAGCTCTTTGACACTGACGGAGGAGCAACCTTGACGAAGAGGCAGACTCGTAATGCTCCCGATGCCTCCTCTACTCCTTGCGCGGTCGACGCTGGCAGCTCGGGGCCGACTGGCAGACCTATGGATGTTAACCCCTCGGGTCGACCTCCAATGCCCCCGATTCTGCCGACCCGCAGCTCCCCACCACTGAGGCGTAGCGATCGTCGGAAGAGGAAAACCACCAAGGAGGGTGACGACTATAGGGCTCGCTCGGCCACGTCTGATCAGCAGAGGGGCCTTGACGTTATTCTAGCGGGAACGGGCCCGGCAGCCGACATCTCCTCCTCCTCATCTGCTTACGCCATCCATGTTAAGAAGATTCTGGATGGCGACATCAAGGCAGATGACTTTGACAGCGCTTACGCTCGCGACTCCTTCTTGATGGAGGAGAAACTCCAATCTGTAATTTTCTAACTCTACGCTTCGGTTTATGTCTCGTTTACTAATCTTCATTTCTGTTGCAGACTACTCGGGAGTTCGCCATTTACACCGAAAGGTTGATTAAATCACTTGACTCGGCGAGTGAGGGAATTGATCAATCGAGGAGGGAGCTCGATGCCGAGCGTAAGAAGGGTAAGGATTTGGCTGACAAGTACGCTCAGGTTTCCGAGGAGTTGAAGGATGTCTAGCTCAATTCCAAGGAGTGGCGCAAGAAATATGAGAAACTAAATGATGGGTTTTGTATACCGAAAGCATTTATTATAATGAGTATACGACGGTTTATTTCTCTTATCTGTCAAACAATGTTACATGTATGTAACAATGGTATCCTCTTGTCTCACCGATAGGGACAATCATACGGCGTGTAGTAGATCGTAGAAGACAGTATAATCACTTGACCTAGTGAGACATAAACCTGATCACAGCCGAGACAGCGTATGAGGATACGTCTGTCCGGATGGCTGCGGCATTGTCGGAGTAAGTAGTCTGTCTTGGTTACTTGACATGATGGTACGCAAGGGTGGCGTATTGATGGACCGCAGTGAGATCTATTTGACTGTCTGACATCAGCGAATACAAGATCTCGTTATTGATTGAGTCCAAACCCTAACGAAGGTTCAGGGATTTGCACGGATTGACTGTTGCTTTGACTTGCCATGGTGGAGAGCCTAAGTAACGTGCTCGTATATCCGCATCTTGGGTAACAGTAGTTCGTGTAGTACTGCCTGAGATTGAGTTTAGGTAACCATATCCGAGTAATAGGATGGGGACATTCCCTGAGGAGCTCAATGACATTCATCATGCCAAAGTCCTGCAGGCTGATTAAGTTCAGGCACGAGTGATAAGGATTGAGTGGTACTACTCAGGAATAAAAAGATATTAATTAATTGTAGATAGAGCTTGTCAGAAGCTCCGATTAATTAATGAATGTTCGGTAACCTTAAATATGGGGATTCTCAATTAATGCAGCTCGTTCTCATAACGTGGTAATAAAGGGGTAGGTCAGTATTAATTATGTGGTGAAAAAGAATTAATATTGTAACGCCCCCAACTGACCTTCCCATCTTTGGGGCGCGCTACAGTCGTGGTTGACAAATTTTAAAATAATTTCCAAAACAAGACAGCGGAAGACTCGTAATTAAATGATAAGGAAATTAAAGATCATACATATTTTAATCATTTGTTTTCTCAAAACATTCAAAACAAAGGTAGGAAAATGTATCAGAGAGCGGTGCAGCAGTGTGTGTAGCGTAGTGGAGATATGCATATGAAGATGCATATCTCAGGATCTATTTAATCTTTACAAAACACCTGCATCATCTTTACACCCCCGTTCTTCCCTCCTTGCTGCTTAACCTGCGTATTTTAGAAATAATACGAGGGGCTGAGTACTAATGTACCCCGTTGAGACATGCCCAAAAACATACATTTTATATATGAAAGCTATGCCAACACACACAGATAAACACGTTGTTTTATTGAAAAGTACAGTGTTATCTAAAACATTTTAGTTCGCTGTAGCTATCTACCATGTTATCATATCTGTTTACCGTTGTAACTGGAAGTTGGCCTACTTTCGAGTTACGATGATCAGCTGGGAATGGTGAACCACTCTACCCACTATCATCAATTAGTGCACTAGCCTCAGTATGTTACCTTGAGACCCGATCGATTTAAGAAAGAAAAGAAATACACAGCCTTATCCCCCTACGGCTTCAGTACTCCAGCTGAACAGCCCGAGCTCATAAACAAAGTAAGGTTGCTAGCCTTTAATAACTTATTCATAAGACTAGCTCAAGCACCAAAAGTACTTGGTTCTCATCTTAGTGATTGGACTCTCTGATGATAGCAGTCAACAGAGGAACAGATCTGGTAGCATAAAATATTTTAGGCATAGTCAATCAATTTAAAACAAAACATTTTCACACATATTTTAGAAACTGAGCACCAGGCTAAAAAAGGCATTTGCTTTTATTGAAAATAGTCCCCACCTGTGTTTTGCTTACTGGTATAAAAGATGGTATGGTTATTCGTGCAGATTGAGCTGTGTCCCCTTTCACTTTTAATCCCCTTCAAAATAATCACAATATACACACAACTAGTTAGGATGGATAATCTAAGTATTCCTATCAGCCCTAACTGATAATACTAGGTGAAATTAGGACTTAGGACCGACATCTAACCGACGACTCCCAAACAACACTTCACATGCTTATACTTAAACATGCCTGGACTTCCTTAAACGAATAAGATCAAATTCGGCTCTCGGTTTCATAAACCAACATATTAAACATGCTTAAATATACTTGGATAATCTTCGTATAAATTCAGGAATCAAAAGCGACTCGAATCAGACAAGAACGGAACAAGAAAACACAATATTTTCTCTCAGATCTCTGCGTCGATCGACGGACATGCCTCGATGATCAATGCATCTCACGTCGATCGTCGAGCTCACGTCAATCGACGGACATGCTGCGTCGATCGACGAAGTCGACAGACTCACGTTGATCGACGGTCATGCTGCATCGATCGACGTGAGTCGTCTTCTCCGACGACTTCACGATCGGACGACCTGCAACTCGACTTATCTCACAATTTAACCGACTGATCATACATGCAATCACATATATGAGGTCCCTAGATACTCTAGAACACGAAACAACATTCAAATCGAAGGAAAACGCTAAGAAACAAAGGAAAGAGGAGAGCTCACTGGAAAATCTTTCTCACGCCGATAGAGCTCCGTTCCGGTGACTATATCTCCACTTCAATGCCTCAAAATGTTCACTAGAGTATGGGGAACACGAAAATAATGACCATTTTCCGATTAAACTCTGATTTCAAAGGATGTAATCATCAAACATGGATAGGAAGAACTAGGTAACCCACATACCTTCTCTCTACAATATCTCCCTCAATACTCAATCTCTCGGAGTCCACCTTAGCTCAAATCGAAGTCCGAAGAGAGAGCTTTCCGATGGTGGTGGCCGCTTGGTCTGGGGTGGCCGGAGTTTTGCCGGGAATGAGGGCTGACGGGTTTGGGGTTGAAATGGGAGGGTGGAAGAATATGTCTCTCTTCTCACTCTCTCTCTAGCTTGAAATTTGAGGATGATTAATGAGTATGAAACTCATATATTATATCATCAAATAATATTTCTCATATACCTATATATATATGTATAAAAATATATATACCAATACCAATATTCTCCAAATTCAAATTACTCTCCAAAATAATATACATTACACCATAACTCAATTCCATCAATTAATACATCTCTTAAATTCTAATTAAACCTTGAAAATCCTCCGAACTTCATAAATAAATCCAAGTTCGATTAATGAAATCCGATTACTCAATCGCAGTAAAATAAGATAAAAAAATTTCAATATAAAATAAATACCCAAAATTAAGGGGAAATTCTCTTCATTACAACAATTAAGCAATACAAGAGCTTAATTACACTTGGGGTATTACATCCCCTCACCCTCATAAAATTTTCGTCCCGAAAATTAAAATGCTTCGAAAAGCTCGGGATACCTCTCCTTCATATTCTTCTCTAACTACCAAGTCGCTTCTTCACGCTCATGGTGGCTCCATTGCACCTCTACGAGCGGAATCGACTTATTCCTTAGATCCTAAATTTTACGGTCCAAAATCATTTCTGGCCGTTCTTCATACTGCAAATCGGGCTCAAAACTTCTTCTTCTTGGCTAATCACATGCCTGGGATCCTAAACGTACTTTCTCAATTGAGACACGTGAAACACACTATGCACGTTACCCATACTCGGGGGTAATGCTAGCCTATATGCCACTGGACCAATGCGCTTCAATATCTCATAGGGTTCCACATAACGTGGTCGCAGTTTACCTCTCACTCCGATTCTCACTATTACCTTGGAAGGTGAAACTTTGAGGAATACCTTATCCTCGACTTCAAAACATAGCTCAGCCCTCTTTGAGTCGGCGTATGACTTCTGCCTGTCTGAGCTTCTCTAATCCTCTCTCGGATCTGACGGACTATTTCAATCATCTCATTAACCGCGTCAGGTCCGATCACTTGCCTTTCTCCTACTTCATTCCAATATAATGGTGAGCAGCATTTTCTTCTATACATGGCGTCGTACAGAGTCATTCCAATTGTCGCCTGATAACTATTATTGTAGGCAAGCTTAAGTAATGGCAAAATCGACTCCCAACTGCCTCCTCGATCCAAAACTACGTTCTCAACATGTCCTCGAGAGTTTGAATAGTCCTCTCGGATTGACCATCTGATTGAGGGTGAAACGCTGTGCTGAAATCCAGGCGAGTCCCCAACTCCTGCTGTAAGCTCATCCAAAAACGAGATGTGAACTTAGCATCTTTGTCAGTCGTAATAGATACTGGTACTCCATGTAGTCTGACAATCTCTTGGACATATAATTATGCCACTTATCTGATTCTTAAGTTATTCAGATCGGCAGAAAGTGAGCACTCTTCGTTAGATGATCCACTATAACCCATATTGCCGTATTTCCTCTCTACGACTTCGGCAATCCTGTAACGAAGTCCATGGCAATGTGCTATCATTTTCATTCTGGAATGTCCAATGGTTGGAATTTCCCATACGGTCGCTAATGTAATGCCTTGACCTACTGACATGTTGGGCATTTCTCTACATACGAGGCTACATCTTTCTTCATACCGTCCCACCAGTACTTAGTCTTCAAATCTTGGTATATTTTTGTACTTCCTGGGTGAGCGGTATACAACATATTGTGAGCTTCACTCATGATCTTATTCCTTAAGTCTTCACTATTCGGCACTAAAATTTTGTCTCTGAACAACAACGCCTCATCGGGTGCCTCTCAGTATTCGCCAACCGGCTTAACTCTCAACGTCTGGCGTAGCTTCTCAAGTTCTACATTCTTCCTCTGTGCCTTAATAGTTCTTTTTCTTAAATCCGGCTCGATAGTCAAAACTGCTACGTCGTATCTCCCCCTTTCTGAGGATGATATTACTTCAAGGTGAAGTTTCTTGAATTCTCTGATCAAAGAGTCTTCTCTTGTAAGCATACAATTTAATTGCATCTCTCTCTTCCGGCTCAATGCATCTGCTACTGAATTTGCCTTACCGGGGTGATGGTTGGTCATCAAATCATAAACGTTAACTAGCTCGAGCCACTTCTTATGCATTTATCCATATATTCCTTCTCGAATAAACATCTCAACCTTGAGTTATCCAATAGGAATTAGATGTATGAAGAATCTCAGCTTCTTGGTAAATCACTAAAATACCTAAAAGAAAGGAACTAGGGTTTAGAAGATCTAATTCTGAAATTTTCTTCCTTGCTTCCGGACAACTAAGGTTTTCCTCTCACAACTATTGTAGAATGAAGTTCTACCGTTTGCTGAGGGCATCAAAAGCTCACGACTGGAAAGAACCTAAGCAAAGAAAAGTAGAGAGTTTAACTCGGGTTCGAGCTCAACCTAGGTAAGTTAACGAGTTGACGGATTAACAGTTTCTGCGACTTGGTCCCCTATTTAGAAACTCTCTTTTATCTAATATTTTTGTCTCACACTGTAATGATCATGTCGTAAGCTTCACGACTTTCGAGAAACATTTCGATAAACCTCTTAAATGTCTAGCTAGTCTAAGGAAACTTCGAATCTTGTTCGGTGTGATGAGCAGCTTCCACTCTATCACCGTCTGAATTCAAGCAAGGTCATCTTCCGCTGATACGATATGGCCCAAGAATATCACTTTTTTCAACTAAAATCTTTCACCTGCTAGGCTTGAAGTATTTGAAATCCAAACGGCAAAACTACATATTCACAATGGTGACATCTCATTTCAAAAGCATCTTCTGGATGTCTTCTTTTTGGGTGATATAAGGTAGTTGCCTTACTTTCTGACATCCAATCTGTACTTAAGGTTACGTCATCATCGCGCATATCCAATATTCAGTTATGCTATTCTAAGCATTCACGTGGATTCCTAATGTAGGGCAAAATTAAGTAGTAGTAATCATTTATCATGAAGGCATAACTTCCTTCAAATTCTATTACTTTATCACATGCTGTGATACTAACGTACATAATATTTCAATTCCAAACAAAACATACTTTTATATTATTACAAATGCCCATAGGTGCCAGATTGTCCTTCTTCGGTTACTAGTTCCCTTCCTGCTGGTTTTCTCCTTGTCGGCATAGTGAGGATTGGTTATCTCGTCTTCCTCCCCAATAATTCCCTAAAATTCCTCTCCACGACTGGCGCTCTCCTGAAATTGCTTTCAGCTGTTGATCGACAGGTCTCGGATTGTTCCGCCTGCTTTCAGTCCCAGATTGGGCTGAAGGGCATCGTATTGCATAATGTCTCGTGCCTCCACAATTGAAACATAAGTTTTGTGTAACTTGGCATCTCCCGTAATGCCTCCTTCCACAGTTAACACATTGTGGAGCTGTCTTACCACGTTGGCTTTGGGTTGGCGGTACTTCGAATTTCTTATAAGACTGGTCGAAGTTGCGTATTTGGTTATTTTGACAATTATCTTGATCCGGGTGCTTTTGATTTCCCGACTCTTGAGTATTCCAAGATGGCTGCTTCCTCTTATTCTTTGACGCCTCCACATCGAGAGCCTTTCTCAGTAATTCCTGGTAATCCAAATCAGGGAAAGTAGATAGATGGGTGCGAATCTCTTCCTTCATCCCTTCATGAAACTTCTCAGCCATTTTCCTTGGTGTATCAGTCTGATGCGGCGCATAACGCATCAATTCACCAAACTTGGTGTCATATTCCTCCACGGTCATCTCTCCTTGCTCAAGCAGAAAGAATTCCACCTCTCGATCCTTTGACTTGGGCACAAACTTCTCGTATAGTGTTGCCTTGAAATCTTCCCAATCCAATTGTTGACGAGCAGCTGGTGCCAGAGACTTGACATATGTATCCCAACAACGATCCGCCTTGCCTTTCAGCTGATACGTCACACAGTTAACCTTTTCTGATTCTGAGCACTGCATGAGTCGAAATAGCTTCTCCAGTTCACGGATCCATTCCTCAGCAGCAGTGGGACCTTCTGTCCCATTGAAGAATGGGGGTTGCTGTTTGCGGAATGTCTCCACAAGTTTGAGAGTAGTGGTGGTCTGCACCTTCTTTGTCGAGGGTTGGTGGTTGGGTTCTTGGACAAATATGCTATTCTTGTCCGACAGTGTTTTGTAGTCTGGGATTGTCTCGAATATGGGAACCTCTTCTAACATTGGAATATCATTAACGTTCTGTGGGTGGGTCCTTCCTCGGCCTCTTCCTCGGTCTCGGCCTCTGCCGCGACCTCGGCCTCTTCCCAAAATTTCCATGTTCCCTTACATTCTGCAATGCCATAATTAGTTAGCGGCGAATTACTTATCCTTAGCGAGAAACGAACAACGTTGCTCCTAAAATTGATACCTTCTTCAGTCAACACCACATCAACAATATTCATCAACCAAAATCTCAACAAATTTTACGAAATGACAAATCAACAGTAATAATAAAAACACGCATATATATAGAGAATTCAGGAGTACAAAAGGTGATCGGCCAACGAAAGTCTCAGTGTCATCCTTAACTGTCCTTGACACTTTTAACTCGCTAAAATATTTACTACCTGCGATGCCATCTACTACGATCATCGTTAAAACATTAAACCGAAAAAGCACCTACAGTAAACGTGCTAGTCTCCTAACAAAAGTAACATAACACCGTTAACATAACCCTTCAGATAAAACTTCCTCATCCTCTCTTAACTTGACGTACTTCCTTGATTGTCTTCACTTACTGGTTGTAGGCCTTCGTAACCCAGATGCACATTTATTGGCAAAGTGTCCAATTCCCCCACAGGCATAGCACTTGATTGCTCCCCTCTGACATTTCCCAATGTGCTTCTTTCCACATCTATTACACTTCTGCTGACCCACACCTCTCTGTCTCTTCTGATTCTTTGACTTTTGCTAATAGGGTCGTTGATGCTCTTCCCACTTCCTTTTCGGTGCATAGGATGAAAATGCGTAGGACTCTGGTGGTAATACTTCTAACATTGCAGGCACCTGGATGTTCCCACGGGGACTGAGGGGTGGATGTCCCAATGCGATGACCCTATGGATAAGCTTAGCTATAAATGCTTGAAAATTCCCAAAGCGCTCCCGAGTATCAAGGCGGCAATAGCTGTATGAGGAAACCAACACCAAAACCCATGGGTCCCACCTGTCAAGAACCAATTCTGTTGTCCTATCCATCGCCTCATATCCACTGATTCCCAAGTGCTCCACTATTTCCCATTCAGTCCAATACGCTACTAAGGCTGAAGCGAGTCCTTCTTCGGGTAAACAGGGGTGAGCATGAAATTGACGAACTAAAATATCTCCAACAAATTCCATCTGCCACGACAAATAAATTGTCAGTACCAAAAAAAAATTCATAATGCAATCACTGCATGCACACTCGCACATACATGACTTCATGCCTCGGTGGCACTAACATCGTTCTGACACACCATGCCGAGGGTCCTTCGGATTCTCATGATGACACACTAACTCTACTCGAGTCTAGTTACATCTGCTAGGCTTACTTCGTACAACTTCTAGACTTTTGATTTCTAACCCTCAAGTCAGGTAATTACGGTACTTACTTGATTAATTTGGAGATTCTCAATTTCAATTCTAACCAAAAGTCAAGGTTCCAAATTTTATCAACTACGGGTGTTGTGAAATGGCACCCTCCACGATTCTAACCAATAATGACTCAACCTGAACCATAACCAGATCAACAAGTAAATGCTTTTTCAAAGCCGATAGATAGTCAGTCATTTCCTGATCCATCCTAATCTAACCTCCAAGGTTAACACAATATTCCAATCAACTTAAACAGTTCAACTCACAAATTAACACATCATTTAAGCAATAACACAAAAAAAAAATTACACTGCTTGCATAACATTTTTTTTTCCAAAATCGACATCTTGAAATCACAATTTCAAAGGCCACCTCACTGGTGCCAAAACCAAACAATTTCGTCAAAATTTTTCATAATCACGGGATTTCTCACAACACAATATCAATCACCTTCTTTCAACACATCACATACTTTTCATCAACACCTTCAATCACTCTCCCTTCAACACATGAGCTCAAATCAACTTCAAATCACTTTCAATCCATATACAGAATTACTTCAAACCAATTCAGCCACAATCACATTGTTATCTTTTCAAAATCTCATTTAACTTCAAAACGTTTAAAGTGACTCAATCACTAAAAAATCTTGCAAGCAGGTAACTTTTAAAACTTTCAAAATGTACATCAGGTCGCGCAGGATAGAGCAGGGTGTAAAGCACGAGCAGTCCCTTCAATCAACTTTTAAAACCAGAAAGTTTCAACACTTGAAGTTTTTGAAGCAGTTTCAAACAAGTTTGAAAGTAGTTTAAAACAGTTTCAAAAAAATTTCAAAAACCTGTGGCTCTGATACCAATTCTGTAACGCCCCCAACTGACCTTCCCATCTTTGGGGCGCGCTACAGTCGTGGTTGACAAATTTTCAAATAATTTCCAAAACAAGACAGCGGAAGACTCGTAATTAAATGATAAGGAAATTAAAGATCATACATTTGTTAATCATTTGTTTTCTTAAAACATTCAAAACAAGGGAAGGAAAATGTATCAGAGAGCGGTGCAGCAGTGTGTGTAGCGTAGTGGAGATATGCATATGAAGATGCATATCTCAGGATCTATTTAATCTTTACAAAATACCTGCATCGTCTTTACACCGCCGTTCTTCACTCCTCGCTGCTTAACCTACATATTTTAGAAATAATACGAGGGGCTGAGTACAAATGTACCCCGTGGAGACATGCCCAAAAACATATATTTTCTAATATGAAAGCTATGCCAACACACACAGATAGACGCGGGGTTTTATTGAAAAGTACCGTGTTATCTAAAACCATTTAGTTCGCTGCAGCTATCTACCATGTTATCATATCTGTTTACCATTGTAACTAGAAGTTGGCCTACTTTTGAGTTACAATGATCAGTTGGGAATGGTGAACCACTCTACCCACTGTCATCAATTAGTGCACTAGCCTCAGTATTTTACCTTGAGACCCGATCGATTTAAGAAAGAAAAGAAATAAACAGCCTTATCCCCCTAGGGCTTCAGTACTCCAGCTGAATAGCCCGAGCTCATAAACAAAGTAAGGTTGCTAGCCTTTAATAACTGATTCATAAGACTAGCTCAAGCACCAAAAGTACTTGGTTCTCATCTTAGTGATTGGACTTTTTGATGATAGCAGTCAATAGAGGAACAAATATGGTAGCATAAAATATTTTAGGCATAGTCAATCAATTTAAAACAAAATATTTTCACACATATTTTAGAAACTGAGCACCAGGCTCAAAAAGGCATTTGCTTTTACTGAAAATAGTCCCCACCTGTGTTTTGCTTACTGGTATAAAAGATGGTATGGTTATTCATGCAGATTGAGTTGTGCCCCCTTTCACTTTTAATCCCCTTCAAAATAATCACAATATACACACAACTAGTTAGGATGGATAATATAAGTATTCCTATCAGCCCTAACTGATAATACTAGGTGAAATTAGGACTTAGGACCGACATCTAACCGACGACTCCCAAACAACACTTCACATGCTTATACTTAAACATGCCTCGACTTTCTTAAACGAATAAGATCAAATTCGGCTCTCGGTTTTATAAACCAACACCTTAAACATGCTTAAATATACTTGGATAATCTTAGTATAAATTTAGGAATCAAAAGCGACTCGAATCGGACAAGAACGGAACAAGAAAACATAATATTCTCTCTTCAGATCTTTGCATCGATCGACGGACATGCCTCGTCGATCGATGCATCTCACATCGATTGTCAAGCTCACGTCGATCGACGGACATGCCGCATCAATCAACGAAGTCGACAGACTCACGTCAATTGACGGCCATGCTGAGTCGATCGACGTGAGACATCTTCTCCGACAACTTCGCGATCGGACGACCTACAACTCTACTTATCTCACGATTAACTGACCGATCATACATGCAATCACATATATGTGGTCCCTAGACACTCTAGAACACGAAACAACATTCAAACCGAAGAAAAACGCTAAGAAACAAGGGAAAGAGGAGAGCTCATCGGAAAATCTTTCTCACACCGGCAGAGCTCCGTTCCGGTGACTAAATCTCCACTTCAACACCTAAAAATGTTCACTAGAGTATGGGGAACACGAAAATAACGACCATTTTCCGATTAAACTCTGATTTCAAAGGATGTAATCATCAAACATGGATAGGAAGAACTAGGTAACCCACATACCTTCTCTCTACAATATCTCCCTCAATACTCAACCTCTCGGAGTCCACCTTAGCTCAAATCGAAGCCCGAAGAGAGAGCTTTTCGATGGTGGTGGCTGCTTGGTCTGGGGTGGCCGGAGTTGGCCGGAATTTTGCCGGGAATGAGGGCTGACGGGTTTGGGGTTGAAATGGGAAGGTGGAAGAATTTGTCTCTCTTCTCACTCTCTCTCTAGCTTGAAATTTGAGGATGAATAATGAGTATGAAACTCATATATTATATCATCAAATAATATTTCTCATATACCTATATATATATATGTATAAAAATATATATACCAATACCAATATTCTCCAAATTTAAATTACTCTCCAAAATAATATACATTACACCAGAACTCAATTCCATCAATTAATCCATCTCTTAAATTCTAATTAAATCTTGAAAATCCTCCAAACTTCATAAATAAATCCAAGTTCGATTAATGAAATCCGATTACTCTATCGCGGTAAAATAAGATAAAAAATTCTCAATATAGAGTAAATACCCAAAATTAAGGGGAAATTCTCTTCATTACAACAATTAAGCTATACAAGAGCTTAATTACACTTGGGGTATTACAAATATTAATTAATTAATTGTGTCTTGGGTTGTGGACATGAGAATTAATCAATTTATAGGCCCACTTTATTATTTGCATTAGGTCACAGGACTGACCCAATTATATATGCTGAAAAAAGGCCCAGTAGCCCAGTAGGGTTAAAACCCTAGGTCTATAAATAGACAGCTCCCTCTCTCAAACCCTAGCCACTTCACAACATTCAAATCAGTTTGAAACCCTAGGGAGAGAGAGAGCAGTGGGCGGCGCCTGTAGAGGGGAGAAGGAAGATTTTTCTGCTCCGTTCTACATCACAGATCTGTGGAATCCTCACCAGTAGCAGATCTGAACAGCATTGGGACACAGCCCTGAAGATCTGATCTGGAGAACAGGATTTTGTTTTCTTTAATTTTCTTATTCAATTAAATATTAAAATTAGTATTCTAATTTCATATTCCGCAGATTTATTGAATCGCATGGTTAAATTAAAGGGAATATTCAAACGCGAAAGATCAGATCAAACTCTACGGATTTACGGTAATCTCTTAATCCACGAATTAAATAAATTCATAGGAGCATGCTAGGCTTTAATTGTGAATTTTGATTATATGCAATATCCATAAATCGATCCGGTTCACTTGGTTTTTTGTGATTCGGTTCACTGAAAATCCCTACACTAAAGAAGGAAAGAACCACTCTCTCGAACCGGTGCAAGGTGTTGGATGGCGAACTGAAGCGTGCGATGGAGGAGTTCGAGGCCAAATCTGCCAAGAAGGAGGAGGAGCTGGAGTCTTTCAGGACAAGGTTTAGAAAGAGCCAGGAGGAGGGGCTGAATGAGCAGCGGAGACATGATGCTGAGGTCGAGGCTTTGAAGGCGGGGACAGGGGTCGACATGGAGCTTCTAGTGGCGAATCCTTCTTTCAAACCGACCTTTGACCTACTGGTCGGCATGGTGACCGGCTTGATCTGCACCTTGGTTGGTCGGAGGTGCCCTGAGTTCTATATGGATAATATCACGCGCCCTCCGACCCCTCCACCTTTCAGCACCAAGACAGTGGTGGTTGAGCCCGACCCAGTGGTCGTCGCCGAGGTGCAAGTTGGGGATGCTGATGCTGCAAAAAGTCTCGAGGAGAAGGAGGCTGACAGCTTCCTCAATGATGGCGTCGAGGAGGAGGGTCAGAAGTAGAGGAGCGAAGACGGGGCTACTGCTTGATTTTGTTTTTAGATATTGACTTCACTTTGTAACCGAATACTGCTACATCTCTTTTGATTTTTGCTTTGCTGCTTTTGCTTGTATCGACTTTATACTTTCGTGCTTCTTGGGATGAAAGTATGCAACTTGGCTCGTATTTCTTTTATACTTCAGTGTCTTTACTCTGTAATCTGCCGTATGCTTGATGGCCCAAAAGTTTATTTTTCATGTCACGTTTATGTTGGTTTCTTCATTCCTTCTGTCGAACTTAGTGGATCGATGTCAAGGAATGGCACGGGTCGATGCTGAGCACTTTTGCTCTTCGGTGTCGACCCATTGACTTGGCTGCGAAACAAACGACAGGTGGTCAGGGTGGGCGATACCTTGGCATCGCCCCTCCGACGCTCAAGTTAGTAAAGGTTTTGATGAATAAATAATGATAAAATGAATGTAAAGATAGGATAGAGTATGCGTATCTGTGTACTAATGGTAGTACTTCTTCAAATGTTTGATATTCCAACTGTTTTGTACCCTTCTTACTTCTAGTGATTCGAGTTGATAGGCCCCATGTCCTATTATTTTGGTTACTCTGTAAGGGCCTTCCCAGTTGGGTGCTAGCTTTCCCGCTCCTGACTCCTTCGTATTCTGGAATACTCTTCTTAAGACTAGGTCTCCCTCTTGAAAGCTTCTGAGCTTTAGTTTCTTGTTGTAGAATCTTTCTACTTGGAGTCGTCGTTGTGAGGCCTTGATTGTCGCATCGTTTCTTACCTCGTCTATGAGTTCAAGATTCGTTTGAAGTAAGTCTAGGTTTTCTGATTCGTTTGTGAACTCCACTCTTGGACTGTGAGCGATGATTTTGACAGGTGCCACAGCCTTGACTCCATATGCCAATGAGAAGGGCGTGGCTCCAGTCGCGGTTCTCTAAGTGGTTCGATAGGACCAAAGAACTGCAGGGAGCTCTTCTACCCACCCGGAACCGTGCAGGCTCAATTTTTTCTTCAAAGTCGTGATCATCGTTTTGTTCGTGAATTCTGTTAGGCTGTTTTCTTTGGGATACCGGGGTGTATAGAATACCAATTTTATTTCGTATGTATTGCAAAAGGTCTGCATCCTCTCACTGGCAAACTGCCATCCATTATCAGTGTGTATTTCCTTTGGGATTCCGAAGCGCATAGAACGTGCTTCCATAAGAACTTGATTACTTCTAGGTCCCAGGTTTTTCCTCTACCCACTTGGTGAAGTAGTCTGTTGCCATGAGGATATGATCTTTCTGCCCGGTCCCTCTGGGAAGAGGCCCTACTAGGTCCATTTCCCACACCATGAATGGCCACGAGGTGATTGATGCGTGGAGTGGTTCCGCATTCTTGTGAGTTGTTGCTTCGAAGCGTTGGCAACTGTCGCATCTTTTAACGTGGTCGGCCGCATCTCTTTTCAGAGTAGGCTAGTAAAACCCGACTGTGATCACTTTATGGGATAGTGATCGAGCCCCAGCGTGGTTTCCACAGTCACCCTTTTGTATCTCTACTAGAATCCAAACAATCTCAGGTGAGGCGATACATCGGAGGAGAGGACCCCCGAGTGATCTCCAATAGAGCTTGTCATTGATCAAGGTGAATCGAGCGACCATTCTCTCGATCTTGGTCACCTTATTTTTATCACCGACAGAAGGTCCTCCGATCAAGTGCCGGATGAGGGGGGGTTCTCCAATCGTCTCCTTCATAACCGACGGGAGCAATGTTATTTTGTGTGGTGACTGATGGTGCTAATAGCCAGACCTCGGGGATACCATGTAACAATGGTGTTCTGAGAGGTGCTTGTGATGGCTAGACTTGCCAAGGCATCCGCCCAGGCATTTGATTCTCGGGGAACATGGCGGAGGTCCCACTCGTCCATTTTCCCTTTTAACCCTTTGATTAAGGAGTGATATAGCTTTAAATGCTCCTCTTTTACGGCGTAAGCGTCGTCTAGTTGATTGACTACCAGTTGGGAGTCGCTCTCTGCCCGAACTCTGCGAGCCCCGAGTTCTAAGGCTAGTTGAATTCTTTGGACGAGTGCCTCATACTCGGCCTCGTTGTTTGTTGCTGGGAAGTCAAGTCGGATGGCTCGTTCATAGCTTTCTCCATGTGGTTTGTCAGGACCACTCCAGCTCCGTTACCGTGCATATTGTTGGCTCCATCAATTTTCAAGGACCATATTCCGACATCTTTGTCGGCCTTCGTCATGTGAGCAACCTCGTGTTCTGCTTTGAGCTGCAGATTCGTGGATAAATCAGCGACAAAATTGGTTAACACTTGTGACATAATGGCGGTCCTTGTTTCGTACTGGATTCCATGACTGCCTACTTCTACGGCCCACTTGAGCAGTCTTCTAGATAAGTCTGGTTACGATAAAACGTCTCGTATGGGATATGTCGTGATCACCTTGATAGAGGGTGCCTCGAAGTAAGGTCGCAACTTTTGAGCGGTGTTTACGAGAGCCAACACGAGTTTTTCCAGTGCGGTGTATCGTGTTTCTGCGTCTAGCAGAGATTTACTGGCGTAGTGCACCGGATGTTATTTGCCATCAACTTCGCGTACCAAGACGGCTCCAACCGCGTGATCTGACACTGATAGGTAAAGCAACGGAGTTTTGTCGTCAATAGGTTTGGATAACAGCGGTGGACTGGCTAGGTAGGCTTTTAGCTCCTCGAGTGCCTTCGCACATTCTTCAGTCCATTCAAATCGCTTTCCCTTCCGCAGCGTATTGAAGAAAGGATGGGTCCTTTCTGAGTAGCGTGATATGAAGCGGCTGAGGGCGGCAAGACGCCCAGTTAGTCTTTGCACCTCTTTCGGTGATTTCGGGTGCTCTATACTTTGAATGGCCCTGATTTGCATCGGGTCCGCCTCTATTTCTCTCTGGGTTATTATATGACCTAGGAATTTGCCGGAGGACACCCTTAATGAGCATTTCGCTGGATTCAACTTCATGTTGTACTTTTTCAGGGTTTGAAAGGCGTCCTCTAGATGAGCCGCATGATCTTGAGAATTGAGTGATTTAACGAGCATGTCGTCGATGTAAACCTCCATAGTTTTGCCTATCTTCTCCTTGAACATGGAGTTAACGAGGCGTTGATATGTTGATCATGCGTTCTTTAGTCAGAAGGGCATCACTTTGTAGCAGTAAATGCCATGGCTGGTGATGAAGGTGGTTTTTCTCTTGGTCATCAGGGTGCATCTGAATCTGATTATATCATGAGAACGCGTCCATAAAACTAAGAAGCTCATGGCCCGCTGTTGCATTGACAATGGCGTCAATATGCGGCAGGGGATAAGGATCTTTCGGGCATGCCTTGTTCAGGTCCGTGAAATCGATACAGACTCGATTTTTGTCATTCTTCTTTTTTACGACAACCACATTGGCAAGCCAAGTGGGATAGTGCACCTCGCGGACTGATCCGATGTCAATGAGCTTCTGCACTTCCTCATTTATCGCCTGATTTTTCCCCGCAGAGAATTTTTGCCTTCTTTGTTGTACCGGCCTGCAGTTGGGATCAACCTGGAGGCAGTGCGTGATGACCGAAGGGTCAATTCTGGCCATGTCTCGGTGTGACCAAGTGAATATATGTACCTTGCCTCGGAGGAACTCTACGAGGGCACTCCTGATTTTAGAGGAGAGTTCTGCCCCATGAAAGTGGTACGAGTCGGGTCTGAATCATCTATAATGACTTCCTCCAGCTCCTTGGCTTTCGGTTGAGTCGCTGGGGTTGGTAGCGAACTGTGTTGTTGCGTGCAGACGGCTCTGAAACTGGCATAATAACAATCTCTTGAGGCCTTCTGCTCACCTTTGATTGTTTGAACTCCCCACGGGGTGGGGAATTAGAGCACCTGATGATATGGCGAAGGGATTGCTTTGAGATCATGAATCCAAGGCCTCCTCAGGATAGCGCTGTGCGTAGAAACGGCGTCTACGGCTTGGAACTTTACATCTATGTTTAAGCCTCCGCAGTACATAGGCAGAGTGATTTCCCCCACAGTCCGCTGCTGGTCCCCGTTAAAACCGTAGAGTGTCATGGTAACGGGTTCTATCTTGCTTGTTTTTCTACTCACTTATCGCTTTGTTTTTCCTTTCTTTTATGCATTTTATTATGTTTTCTTGAATAAACTGAGCATGAGTGTATATCAGAGGGTGTTATGCTTGTCATGGTGAGATTTCGCAGGTTTTAGGCCAAATCCAATGGAGAACCCGTACCGAAAGCAGCAGATATTCAAAGGAACAGTCACTACTTATTCCACCGTTGGGATCTGAGCTAATGGAGCATGGCATTTGAAATATATTTGAGTTCGCTTTCCAACGCAACTGGAATCAGATCAATCGGAGTTCGGACGCGAAAGTTATGGCCAAAACCGTGAGACTGCGCAGAACTGTCAGAAGTAGAGAAAGGGTCTCTGTCTCGCCCGAAATGAAAGCCATCTCGACCGAGACAGGAGCAACCATCTCGGCCGTGGCAGGTTTCATCTCGGCCGAGACGCGGGATTTTTTCAGCACAAAATCGTACGCAACTGAAGATTTGAAAGGAAAAGATGTTATATCAAGATTGGGACGAATTTTGGAGCCAAGATACCATCCTAGGCCTCAACCCTACTTCTATATAAACTCATAATTAGCTCAGAATTATTAGCCTTTAATTTCTTAGAGAACCTTCGGCCCCTTTACAGTTTTTACTCCTTTATTTTATGTTTGCTTTAGAATTCCTCTTTTGTTTTTGTTGAACCTTTATTTTTGAATGCAATCTTTATTTTTCCCTGCAATGTCTATTTTCAATATGTTAGGCTAGAACCCTAAACAGGTTCTAGGGTTTCTCCTTCTGTGATGCTTGTTTAGATTTATTTATTCAAACCCTTGGTTTAAACTCTTTGATTTTATTTCAAATCTATTTTCAATTGAAGGATCGAGAGATGAAAATTGGAATAGGTGTCAGTTATTGATTGAAGTACCGAGAGGTGAAAATCGATAATAGGAAGTGAGAGTTTAATACTTTTGATTATCTGTCTGACCACGAAGATTTCAATTGTAGGAAAATCAAGATTTTTATGAAATTGATTAATTGGTGTATTTTGAGACCGAGAGGAGATAGATCACTAATTAATAATTTAGGTTTTAATTGCCCGACCAATGAATTAATTCCACATTAAAAGGTTTTCCACCAAAATTGTGTTTTATGGGTTTGAATATTTAATTCTTGCATGCTGATCAGTTTGGTAGATTTCCCTAGAATCTGTGCTTTTTAATATTTGAATTTTATCTTTTTAATTATTTCTTGATTTGAAAACCCAAAACTCTTTTGAATTACCCAAACAAAAGTTTCGAAAACTATACCCAGTATATGATTTCCCTTCGTAGCACTATCCCTGTGGGTTCGACAACCTCTGGGTTTTATAAATGTATTTGCTCTATGTTATGATTTGTGTGCAGATTTAGCATCGATCACTGGGGTTGGTAGCGAACTGTGTTGTTGCGCGCAGACGGCTCTGAAGCTGGCATAATAACAATCTCTTGAGGCCTTCTGCTCACCTTTGATTGTTTGAACTCCCCACGGGGTGGGGTATTTGAGCACCTGATGATATGGCGAAGGGATCGCTTTGAGATCATGA
>JAPKLW010001112.1:0-39964 GCA_026898455.1 Plectranthus barbatus
TAAATCTCAATTCACCTCTCAGTCCTTCTTTTAATTTAGATTATAAAATTAAATCAGAGAATTAATCCATGCTATATGAGTTGATATCAATTAAACATGCATCAGAAAAGAAATCATAACCCTAGAACCTGTTTAGGGTTCTAGCCACAAATCATGACTAGGAAATAAAGAAACATTTAATTAATTGACTTACAAATAAAATAGGAACCTTCAATGTCTTGAAAAACTCCAATGTATTCAGCAAAAATAGAGAAAAAAGATCTAATTTTCGTGCCTAAGAGTTCATATTTATAGAGGGGGAAAAAGACCTAATTTGAGTATTGGGTAAAAATAGCAAAAACTGCCAAAACAGGCCCAAAATAGCTTTTTCGGGCTTCTGTGTCGATCGAAACAAATCCTGTCGGTCGACAGGAATGTTTTAACCTCTGTTTCGGTCGACACAAATCCTGTCTCTCGACACAGAAACATCTGTCTGCGCAGTCTCACGGTTTTGGTCATAACTTTTGCTTCCGAACTCCGATTGACCCGATTCCAGTTGCGTTGGAAAGATAACTAAAAGATCTTTCCATCCATGTGCTCCATTAGCTCAGATTCCATCTGTGGAAAAAGTCGTGACTGTTCCTTTGAACATCATCTGCTTTCGGTACGGGTTTCCATTGGATTTGGCCTAAAACCTGCAAAATTCACCCATCAAAGGCATAACACCCTCTAAAGTAGACTCATGCACAATAATAAGTAAAAATATAACATAAAGCACTTTAAACAATGGAGAAAAATATAGATAAGTGAGTATAATTATGAGCTTATCAATTACCGTAAATTCGTAGAGTCTGGTCTGATCTTTTGTGTTTGAATATCCAACTTTAATTCAACCACGCGATTCGATTAAATCTGTGGAAACAGAAATTAGAAATCTAATTTCTAGATAAAATTGAAAATCAGGGAAAAAGAAAGAAAGAAAATCTTGTTCTCCAGATCAGATCTTCAGTGTTGTATCCCAATGCTGTTCAGATCTGCTACTGGTGAGGACTCCACAGATCTGTAGTTGTGCAAGGCCAGAATCGAAATTATCCTCCCTGTGCACAAAGTCGTCGCCCACTCTCTCTCTCAACCTAGGGTTTCAAACTGATTTGAATGTTATGAAGTGGCTAGGGTTTTGAGAGAGAGTGATGTTTATTTATAGACCTAGGGTTTTAACCCCAATGGGCTATTGGGCTCAATTCAGTATATTTAATTGGGCTAGTCCTGTGACCTAATGCAAATAATAAAGTGGGCCTATAAATTAATTAATTCCCATGTCCACAACCCAGGTGACAATAAATTAATTAATATTAAATCTTTTTCACCACAGAATTAATACTGACCTACCCCTTTATTACCACGTTATGACAACGGGTAACATTAATTGAGAATCCCCATATTTAAGGTTACCGGACATTCATTAATTAATCGGAGCTTCTGACAAGCTCTATCTACAATTAATTAATATCTTATTATTCCTGAGTAGTACCACTAAATCCTTATCACTCGTGCCTGAACTTAATCAGCCTGCAGGACTTTGGCACGATGAATGTCATTGAGCTCCTCAGGGAATGTCCCCATCCTATTACTCGGATATGGTTACCTAACCCAGTATCAGGCAGTACTACACAAACTGTTGTTACCCAAGATATGGATATACGAGCACGTTACTTAGGCTCTCCACCATAGCAAGTCAAAGCAACAGTCAACCCGTGCAAACCCCTGAACCTTCGTTAGGGTTTGGACTCAATGAATAACGAGATTTTGTATTCGCTGATGTTAGACAGTCGAATACATCTCACTGCGGTCCATCAATACGCCACCCTTGCGTACCAGCATGTCAAGTAACCAAGACAGACTACTTATTCTGATAATGTCGCAGCCATCCGGACAGACGTATCCTCATACGCTGTTGTTGGTCCCGAAATATCAGAGTCATCGTGTTGATAACTTAACACGAAATGCAACGGAATAGTTTTATATCTCTTGCACTTATCGTTGTTTTTCAAAAGTTAGCTAGCTCAAGTTGTCACTTAGATGTATTTTCAGATATACGCTAGCAACTATGTTGCTAGGTTTCAAATCAACTCTAAACAGTAAAGTGATAAAACAGTAAATGAACACGATATTTTATAGTGGTTCGATCCAAATAGATCTACGTCCACTCCTTAGCCGAAATGCTAAGAATTTCACTAAAAAGTATACAATCAGTACAAGGATTCGCCAATACTTGCAGTAGGCGGTGAACTTTCGAACCGGCCACAGCACAGCTATCCTCCGATACTTTGCACTTTTCCGAACACAGCTCCGGCCAAGTCAAGGGCACACCTTCGTAAAACTTGTCCTTCGCTAATGAGGCTGTTATAGTTTGCCCCTGAACTCAATAAATATGTGGCTAACGCCCGTCAGAGTCAATCCTTTTCAAGAATGACTGTTGGATACTCCTAGTAAGGAAATTATCCCAATGATTGAAGATTCTTAATGGAAGTTCAAGAATCTTCAAGGATGAGTGTCAGATATTCAATGAGAAGACACTCTTGGTTGTTGAAGGCTTTTTAATGTGCTTTTTATCACGAGCTCTCAACTGACTACTTTTCACTTGTTCGCTTTGTCAAAGGAATCTCACACTTGTGTAGTTTCCGAATGTCGGTAGTGATTGAAGCAGTAGTACTCTCAGCTTTCAGACCTGTCTTTTATAGATGGAGATTCAAACTTTGAATCTCCATATCCGTTAGACTCAACGGCTCCTTGATCCGAAAGAGCTTTGTCTGTGACATTCACTTTTGTTTTTGACTTGTACTTTCCTAGTCACTTCGGGAAAGTCTTATCCTTTTGTGTGAGCTTTTTGTCAGAGTCGCAGTCCAGCGTCAAATTTGATTCTTTTGCTTTGCTAAGCTAGAATCTGCTAAAAGTATATTCCTTGGATCCTTTGACTTCCGTTGTTTGCGATTCTTTATTCAATCCTGAAAGGTCCGAATGCTAACGCCTTAGCATTCTGTCTAGCGAGCGTTCAGCCATTTGCTAGTGATCCTTTGTTGGTTTGCTTCTCTAGCAGTTTGTAAGTTGAATGCTGATATCATCTGCTTTGTGTCTGCTAGGGATTCTTCTCAGCACACTAGTCCATTACAACTCAATGTACAACTTATACAGGACTTTACAAAGTGTAATAGACTCTCTAGATTTCGGCAAATGATCGACCAACTAAATAAGGTTTGATCCAACAAAACCTTTTACAAACAAGTCCTAAGGGAGATTTTAGGGATAATCTCCCAACAATTTCCCCCTTTTTGGTGCGATCACCATAAGTGGAAGAATGTCTGTGTTTTACAAGTCTATGCTATTCTATCAATCTAACACAGAGTTTTTCCAACTAGGTTCAAGCAACAGAAATGTTGAAGTCAAATTCCCCCTCAACAGGTGCTGGGGAATATTTCTCGATTAAATATAAGTAAATGTTTGCATAAAAGTAGTATGCTAGAAATTCTAGCATCCATCAAGTCAGCAAGCATTCATCAATCAAAATGTTATTCTTCATGTCCACATGCAATTTTGTTGACTACACCAGGGGTGTAAACCAACTAAAACACACCAATAAAAATCAGAGGTGGACAAAGAGAATTTGTCTAAGTCTGATCCAATTTTATATATGATATTGCAAGTTTAAATACAAAATTGGATTCAGGCAGTAAAGGAAAAAAAATTGGACCTTGTCGTTCATGAGCCGGGTGTTGGTTTGTCCTTTTCACTGTTCGCTGAATTCGATGAGTTACTCTTCTGGATATCAGCAAATTTCTCCATGGTGAACTTCATGAAGTTCTCAAGAAGATTTGCTCCTGTTTCTCTTTCAGCAGCCTCACGCTCAAGTTCTTTAGCCAGCTTCTCCTGCTCTATTGCAATCTTTTGCAGTTGAAGTTCATGTTTCTTTCTTTGTAGTTCGAATTTAGCTTCTAGTTCTTTTCTTCTTGACTCCTCCTTCACTTCTTCTTCTTTTCTCCTTAATTCTTCTGTCCTTGCGGCTAACTCCTCATATGCTTTTCTTTTTCTTTCCTGGTCAGCTTTTCTCCTTTCTTCCCCCTCTTTGATTGCAGCCAAAAAGTTTGTACCATAGGCCACCACAGTGTTAGTTAAGGTCGTCCTGGTTTCTGTTAGATCCTTTTGAACAACCTCCAGACCTGTTTTATTCTCAGAAATAGTCAACTTGTTGTCAGCGACCTCTGATTGTATATGGGATACATCTCCCCGTATCTCATCAACTTCTCTTCTCAAATGAGTGGTAGCTGCTTCTACTCTTCCATCAATGGCTGTTTGCAAATAAGATTTAAAGGCTTCAGCTATTTCCGCAGTCAATGGAAAGGGTATCTGCAGTGAGGTTATGGGAATGGCATTGAAGGAAGTAGTCTTAACGAGTTCTTGACTCATTGTAATAGATGATTGTTGTGCGTGACTAGTACTCGCAGCAACATATGCCTGATAGCATAATTCCTCATGCATTATCCGATTAGCAGCATCCAGAATTTGTGCGGTCTCCTGGACAATCTGAGCTTCAGCTTTCTGAGCTTCCTTCACTATGTCATGAATATCAATGTTCAGGAACTTAGCCAACTGCATATCTCGGTAATCAAATTCCAGAGCAGCACGCTCAGTGGCCTGTGCTGCTACTCGCGCTTTGAGTTTCTCTGCCTATTGAATTTTATACTCCATCTGTCGTTTCCTGTAAGCGACAGCAGCCCTTGCTTGACGCTTAGATAGTTCAACCCTGGCATCAGAGTATCCGTCGGGTACGAAGGTGGATTTAGGTAGCCCCGCAGTCTTTGAGAGAAAATGGTGTTCTCGGATGGCTTGAAGTCTGCACATCACTTGTTTATCTGAGAACTATTTCATCCCCGGAACTTGATCAATCCAATCGAAGCACCAGCGTTCCTCACGTCTCCAGTAGTTTAAGCCCTTAGCAGCATAAACCAGTGTTTTCTCTTCAAAACAGAGTTGATGCATAATATAATCACACTTTTTCCATCGTCGGAATTCTTCTGCTAACAAGCGTCCTTCCGATGTTGATTCATCCAATTCTGTATGGAATAAATCAGCAATAGCTCTTTCTGTTTCGGATTGCACGAACAATTCGATCTCTTTAGCCATAGGAGTGAGATCTGAGTTGGACCTTTCTTCAGGGTAGACCGTTGCACACCATTGACCGATTCTTCGTAGATGATAACGTGGTCTAGGCAGCCCATTGAGAGGTACTCGGAGAGGAGTGTCTGATCCAGATGGTACCTTCCTCAGGTATTTGGCGTTAAAAATCTCCTCAGATTCTCCATCAGATTCAGAAATGCAAGATGATTCAAGATCAGAGAGCAGAGAATCGTTCTCTTGGACAGGCGAATGTGAATCATGAAGAAGTGAATCGACCTGTTCTTCAATATCTCTTCCTCTACTCGATTCGGCATCAGTGAAGGCTCCAGACCGCAGTAATTGTGGGAGTGCTTTATCTGATAATCCTTCTTCTGCCAGGTTTATCTGCGATTCAGAGGAGGTATTGAGAATGGTTTCCTCTTCTGAAGAAGCTTTCCCTTTTCCTCGTTTTTTGGCCTCGTCTGCTAGGCGTTGCAGTTCATCAGCAGGAGCTTCATCATCATTCATCATGGTGATATCTGCTGGAATGTCTGTCGTTTCCTCGTCCTCTGCTGGAGTTGAATTTCCTTCAGCAACATTCGCCACTGCTGGTGATTGTTCCTCTTGCACTGCATCTCCTATGGTGCTTTCCATTTGCTGGATAGGTTGTGCTTCCAATTGGGCCTGCTTAGCAGCGCGCTTCTGGGCCATAAATTTTTCAGCAGCAGATTTGACTCGTTCAAAGTTTCTATCTCTGCCTTCGAATGATAGGTTACTGATGAATTTTTGGTAATCTCTTTTCTCGAGTTCCTTTAGAGTAGCTATTCGCTTTCTCTTTGCTTTCCTTGTTTCCGGACTGTGCTCTTCTACAATTCTGAGAGACTTAGGGATGTAATCTGGATCAGCGGTGTCCTCAGTAGCACTCTTTGTAGAGTCCTTTTCTGCTGTAATAGTTCTTTCAACAGCTTTAGCAGTCTTGCTTTCTGCTTCTGCTTTCTCTAATGCTTCCTTATCAGTAAGTAGTTCCAACTTTCTCCTGGTCTTCTTCTTTGCCTTAGTCACAGGAGGAGTAGTTGCGGTTCTCTTGTTTGGTTGAGTAGGTAATGCCAGTGCCCCAAGAGTAGTTGGAGGCTGTTCTGCTTCCTTCGAAGTCATGATGTTGTTGATCTGATCAACTGGTAACTTTCCTAATTTCTCAATTTCCTCAAGATTTTTGAAACACTGATCTGTTTCTGCATTTCTCTTCAACACTGCTAATTCTTCTTCTGTTATGGGAATGGAGTGTTGGAGTGTGGGTACTGCTAAACTTGCTTCATCTGGTTCCTCTGGGGATGTTGGTTTAGCCTTGTCCACATTGGATTTCCCGGTTAACTTCCTAGGATTTCTAGTATTGACCGGCTTAGGCTTGTGTCTGGTTACAGGAATGTAGTCTGTAGAAAGGAGTGCAACTCCACGATCTACTCCTGTGTTAGTAAACAAAATTTCCAAGAATTTACTAATCTTCAGCCAGAAGTTTACATTCGAGGAGAATGTTCCATCTATTTCCATGTGTGCATTCTTCTTGGCATGCTCTGCCCAGCGTTCAAATATGAACTCAGCCCAATTCCCTTTAACATTATCGTTTAATGTCATCATCACGGCATACTTCTTAGCAGAGAGCTCCGAGTAAGACCCAACATCACACTGGAGCATCTTTATTAAGATCTCTGCAAGTAGTTTGTATTCGTCTGTCAAGGTGTTGATCGAGGTGTTAACCTTAAACGTACTTGGTTGCCCTGTCTCTCCTGACTTCTTCCAGTGGTTCCACCTCCTTTCCATTTCGGCTATATCATTCACCTTATACTGAGAGATTTTGGTTCCAAAGTTTCGAAGTCCAAAAGTACGAGACAGCAAATCAGCATTAACTTCTACAATATTCCCATATACACATGTCTTGAATGACTTCTGATCATCACTCATAACAACTCTAGCATAGAATTCAGCAACCATGTGAGGATGAAATTGATCAGGTTCAGCAGTGAGATACTTTACCAGTAATTCGGAATCAAGGAGATTTAAAATCCTTTTGGGAAAGTGTTTGTTGGTGAGAGGCATGTACAGAATCCTGTCTTTCATGATCTGGGCCACTCGTCTCCGTTCCGCCGAATGAGTGGACAGCTTCTTCTGTCTGGCCATAGTCACCAATGTGCAGTAAGGAATGGACTCATCAATGTCCTCTTTCTTCTCAATTCCAGTGAACTCGGGTGCATGTCGAACATGCAGGGGTGAGCAAGTGGTGGCGGGATAGATGAATGTGGGTTGTTGAGTTGTGTCTAGGTTTTCTGAAGGTGAAGATTCGGGATTTAGAGATTGATTTGTGTCTTGGTGTAAGGAGGTTGAAGAACTTTGATTTGAAGTCATGGTTGGGTAGTTCTTCTGAGAATTTTGAGAGGGTTTTACAGAGATGGAGGTGGAGGGTTTCTGAAGATTGGTAGGGATTTGAAATCTAATTATTGTATAGACGATTTTGGAGTACGAGAAGACATTGACGACGAGGATTGAATGCACTTTAATTTCAATCAACGGTTGGGGTTGAGAGTTTGATCGTGGATGTATGCACGTCCTTCGGAGCTTAAGTGTGGGTGACGTGGCACAGTCCAATTTGTCGCCGTCATCTGGACGCATTAAATGTTTCTCCATATGGAAAAGCAACGTCCCACGTCTGATTTGAGATTTTCAGCAGCCAAGATTAATAGAGTCAAGCAGAAGTTACCACGTATTTCATGGTGTCATCAAATTAACCTCCGGCATTGCTTTTCATGCATGATCATAATCTCTTCCGATTTGACCTTTGCATTAATGGATTACTTCACTCCACACAGTGACCCTTCAACTTCAGAGATGAGCAGTTACCATAGGCTTCGCTATAAGTAGCATAAGCAGGCGATTCATTTGATACCAATTTATTTGATACAACTTCTTGCGACTTTTGCTCTTCTTCCCACAAAATTCACTAAGACTGAAATATGGAGCCAACGCAAACTCTCTTCGTTCCGCGGCACAGAATCCTCTGTGATTCTGGTTTGTATGAAGAGTACGAAGCAGAGTACCACGTAGCAGAGTGGATTATGTCCAGTCTTCATGCAAGTGGTGTGGCCAAGTTTATTTCTCTGACGCCTCATTCGTTCCACATGGAACATCTTCAGAACTTCGTTCGAAAAAGTGAACCCATTGGAGACTCCATTGTTGGTGTCTTCAGGAATTAGTTGGTGAGATGGACGGTGGACACTTTTGCTTCGGAGTTCGGCTTACCGAGGGGTCCAATTTCTGTGATGGATTATCGCAACAATGAAATAGCTCCAGAGTGGTCTTCATGGATGAGATGGAGGCGTTCTTCTGAGCTTGAGTTCTCGCCTACCCCATCAGCATATGGACTGCAGACTCGCTATCAGGTTCTCTTCGAGATAGTCTGTGGTATGGTGGTGGGAGTGAATCCGGATGATATGATCTTCTCTCATGAAATCTGGAAGGTCATGATGTCGATTGATGATCGGGCAGAGGTTGACTGGGCGGCTTTCGTCTTCCAAAGGATGCGACATAGTGTTCAGCAGTTCCCTCAACTTCACCTTCCCTATGGGATGCCGTTAAGTTGGCTGCTAGAGCATAGATTCCCCGATCTCACCCTAGGTCCCTCGAACCTTCGAGGAGTAGATTTTTATCCATTTGTGCCTTTGTCGCCCTTCTGAGTTGGTTGAATCCTCTGTTCATGTAATTATTTTTGTTGATCTATATAAGATGTTGTCTATATTTCAATTTAGACAATCCCATATATGCGCTCAATATCAGATATCTGCTTGATGATAACCTTGATAATCAAATATGTAGTAATTCTGCTGAATATGCTTCTGCTAAGATCGTAGCAGATCGATGATTGGTAGCAAAGATATATGTTCTGCTGAAAACGTAGTAGATACCACTTTAGAAAGCAGTTAGCAGAGCTTTCGTCATCTATCAGAAATATCATTTTAGCAGAGTGCTTGTCCTCTAGCAGAGATATTAAGCCTAGCAGAGTATCCGTCCTCTAGCCGAGACTTTATTCATTAGCAGAGATCTCATTCACTAGCAGATGGAACGATCTTTAGTGTATGCTTCTCTCCAAGCGTCGATTACTTTTTCCAAGAAACATTTTGACCGATCTGACGTGGCGTCTGTCCATTCGTTGTGTAACAGATGATCATTAACTCTGAATCGAATCGATTCTTATGAAAAGAATTATGATTCTTCCCTTATAAATACCCTTCTTGTGTGTATCTTTATCATCACAAGAACTCTTTTCTGAGCATTTTTCCTTTGTCTCGTTCAGAAAATTTTTCAAGAAAATGGATTCTCCTGGTCAATCCTTGGAATTGCGCCGAAACCAGATCCTTCATGAGGCTGGTTTGAACTCTCTGTATGATAACAATCCAAGAGTGGCAGAGATCGTCATGTCGAAGTTGAATCAAAGTGGATTGACCCAATTCGTCACTGCTACTCCAAAACATTTCCAAGGCGATGTTCTTCGAGAATTCATCGATGACTGTTCTGTGGAGGGAGAGGGCATTTATGGTTCCTTCCGCGACAAGCTCATTTATTGGTCACCGGACGTCTTTTCTCGTCGATTCGGCCTTCCCAGAGGTCCTGGGTCTGTCTTCGACTACCGTGTGACGGACATTGCCCCTGAATGGTCAGCGTGGCAGAAATGGAGACGAACTCCTTCGTCTGAATTTTCCCTTTCTGTCTCAGCATACGATCTGCGCACTCCTTATTGGGTGCTCTTCCGTGTTGCTAACAATATGTTGATGGGAGAGGACCGTGATGACACTTTCTTCTCAAAAGAAACATGGCAGATCATGATGTCCATCGACGATGGAGTAGAGGTAGATTGGGCAAAATATATCTATAATAGCGTTCGAGACTGTGTCCAATATTACCCGGCAGTGCCTCTGCTGAATGGAATGCAGTTTAGTTGGCTGCTGGAGCAGAGTTTTCCTCGGATAGCAGAAGGACCATCGAATCTTGTAGCTACGGACTTCTTCCCGTTTAAGCCTCCTTCTTCCTAGAATAGCCGTCATATTGTTGTTTTCAATCTTTTCTCTTCTTCCTTTGTAATGACATTTTTTCAATGAATGGAATGAGAGAGTATTTAGATTTTGTACAACTATTCGTTGTTATCTTTCAATAAAGTCATTTGCTGATAAAATTCAGCAACCAATTTCTGCGTAGCATTCTTGGTGTTAGCAGATTGCGATAATGAATATTCTTCAGCAGATGTAGTCATTTTCCAGAATACTTAATGTCGTCTTCAAGAAATCCAAGAAATAAGGATAAGAATAACATCTCTTTCGATACTCTGTCTCTGACATGCTTGCATCAGTGTCTCAGCAAACTGTCTTGTGAATGTGTTGAGTTTTTGTAGCAAACCTCCTGTGTCTGATGTAAGCTACAATTTTCCACACAAGGTCATCAAGTGCTATCATTTAAGACGGTAGATTTCTGTCTTAATCAAAGGATTTGGGTTATCCTTTGGTGTCTTCTTTAAGCATTCGTGGAAGAGAACGCCATAATACTCTGGTAGGTCGACTTGCCGTAAGTAGCCTTATTAAGACAGGTGGCGTTTCCCCCTTTGTCGAGACTCCTCGACTTCCGCTCTTCTGAGTTTTGAATTCAGTTGATAAGACACTTTTGGGAGAGTGTTCCCGCTATGGATAGAGCCATGATCTTGCTATAAATAACATCACGCTTGTTTTCTTGAACTACATCTTTTCCACTCCACTTAGCATAGCATTTTCTTCTTCACTTGTTTTAAAATGCATCATATTACCATTGCTCCAAGTGATTTACCTGTAACTCGCAACCAGATTCTTCATGAATCAGGGTTGTATTTTGAGTATGGAAGCAACTGTCGTGTTGCAAACTTTGTTGTGGGAGCTCTTCATGAGAGTTGCCTAACCCAATTTCTGATGACTATGCCAACACGTTATCAGAAACGAGCTCTTCAGAGCTTTATCTTCAAGTGTCAAACCACTGATGACGCCATTTGGGGTTGCTTTGACAATCAAGTGGTTTGTTGGACTCCGGCCTTCTTCTCTCAAAAGTTTGGCCTTCCTCGGGGTCCCACTCGCGTTATGGATGTCTACCGCCATATGACTGCTCCAGAGTTCGGCTACTGGGATAAGTGGAGGCAGTCCGACATCTATGACTTTTCACCAACTCCATCATGCCTGGAGTTGAAAGAAGAGTATAGAGTCATTTTTGACATTGTTAGTAATGTCACTTTTGGAGTCCCTGCTGACAACTATGTATTCAATCCAAGGATTTGGAGGGCCATGATGGCCATTGATTCGGAGATGAAGGACGTTGATTGGGCGGAGTTCTTCTTTGATGGGGTGAAGAGATGCATCGATCTCTTTCCTCAGTTTCCTCTGCCAACTGCCATGCAGCTAAGTTGGTTGCTTGAGCAGACATTCCCTCATCTTGCTTCCGAAGGTATCCCTTTGATGGGATTCGACTTCTATCCCTTGAGGGCTCACTTTCCTAACTCGGGTTGAAGACTGTTCCGAGCTCTCTTCCTTTTGGCGTCCATATAAAGCATTGTTAGATTTGTAGTAACAAAGTGGTGTAGTGGATGATGTATTTGATCTTTCTTCTTAGTTGAGACGTGTAACGTTTTGAAATCTGTTGTCCTTTTGTTTAATGAATATGCTGAAGTAGATCTTTTCTTCAAATTCTCCGTCGTGTGGACTCTCTTCAACTGTTTTCATGACATTTTTCAGCATTTCATAATGTCAAGATATCTTCAGCAGACAGAAATAATAACGTCCAGAAAGTGATATATATCAAACTTCAAGAGTATCTTCATAGAAAGAATGAGAGCTAGGACTCATTCATCCACAACTTCATCTAATTCCATCAATCCAAGCTTCAAACATAATTCTTTAAATCTGGCTTCTGGAAGTGGTTTTGTGAATATATCAGCTATCTGATCTTCGGTGCATATGTAACGAACATCGATATCTTTCTTCTCCTGATGATCTCGTATGAAGTGATGACGAATATCAATATGCTTGGTCCGAGAGTGATGAACAGGATTTTTTGTGATACACATAGCACTATTGTTGTCGCAGTAGATAGGCACACATTCGGGAGGGATCCCGTAATCTTGCAATTGTTGTCTTATCCAGAGAATTTGCGAACAACAGCTAGCAGCAGCCACATACTCTGCTTCAGTGGTGGATGTAGCAACAGAGTGTTGCTTTTTGCTGAACCAGCTAATGAGCTTGTGTCCCAGAAATTGACACGTGCCACTCGTGCTTTTCCTGTCGATCTTGCATCCTCCAAAATCAGAGTCCGAGTATCCACTCAGAGCAAGACTGTCTTCTCTAGGATACCAGATTCCGAGACCTTCTGTGCATTTCAAATAGCGAACAATCCGCTTAGCAGTGTCTAGATGTGCCTTCTTAGGATTGGCTTGATATCTAGCACACAACCTGACGGCATAAGATATATCAGGTCTGCTGGCGGTGAGATATAAGAGTGAACCTATAATTCCTCTGTAAAGAGTAGGATTCACATCACCTTCTTCTCTTTCAAGTGCGGCAATACATGTCGTACTTATTGGAATCCGTAAACTCTTTGTCTTCTCGGGGCAGTATTTCGCAATCAAATCGCGAATATACTTCTTCTGATGAATGAAAATCCCTTCTCTGGATTGTTGAACTTGTAATCCAAGAAAGTAGGACATTTTTCCCATCATACTCATCTGGAAGTTGCTGGTCATGAGCTTTGAAAACTTGTCACATAACTCTTGATTTCTGGAACCAAAAATGATGTCATCTACGTATATTTGCACCAGCAAAATATCTCCTTGGTCTTCAATGCGAAAGAGGGTTTGATCAATTCTCCCTTTCTGAAAACCATTCTTCAACAAGAATTTTGAAAGAGTTCCATACCAAGCTCTCGGTGCTTGTTTCAATCCATAGAGAGCCTTCTTAAGTCTGTATACTTGATTGCCATGTTCGAACCCTGGTGGTTGCTCGACATAGACTTCTTCCTTCATCTCACCATTTAGAAAGGCACTTTTCACATCCATCTGCATTACGTCAAACTCATGATGTGCAGCGTGCGCGAGGAATAAACGAATGGCCTCCAGCCTTGCTACCGGAGCAAATGTTTTGTCATAATCTATCCCTTCGCATTGCCTGTACCCTTTAGCTACGAGTCTTGCCTTATTTCTGACAACCGTGCCAGACTCATCTTTCTTGTTTTTGAATACCCATTTCGTGCCAATAACACTTTGATGTTCGGGTCTGTCTACTAGCTCCCACATATTGTTTCGTGTGAATTCTGCTAGTTCTTCATGCATAGCGTTCACCCAATCCGGATCTAGTAGAGCGTCTTCGATCTTTTTGGGTTCTTCGCTGGAGATATAGCATGCTAACATAGCGTTGCCTTGTCTTGTCATCATAGGATTATTGATGTTGCCTATGACATCTTCAGGAGGGTGGGCACGCAACCATGTTGGTCTGATAGTTCTGATCATATTTCCTTCCCTTGCGGGGCCATCATTTTGTATATTATTTTTCATAGTATCCTCCTGGTGTTCAGCATCTGGATTATCTTTCGTAGGAATAACTTCCACAGGATTTCCTGGAACAGGAACTTCTTCAGCAGTGTCTTCGGCAACTGGAATCTCAGCAGCGCCTACAGCACCATCTTCCACAGGAGCTTCGTCAGCAGCTTCTTCAGCAGGTGGAATCTCAGTAGCGCCTCTGCCAAGATCTTCATGAGTTTCCGTCCCTTCCCCGAAGGGAATGTCCTTGGTAGTCTCTTCCTCTTCATCGTCAAGCACTTCTAGAATAACTGATTTGGTTAAGATGTTTGTAGGTTTGGCCTCAGCATGATCATTAGCATCACTGGCCTGGTCAGCAGTTTGATCCCCTGCTGTGTGCGTCTTGTTTGGATTGCAGTCATTCATAGACTTAGTCGGATCAAGACTCATATTCTCGAAAGAATTTAGAAGTGTTTGATCATTGACATCATTAGTCTCATGATTGCTATCATTTCTTCCTTTATTTTCACTGCGCACTAAGGTAGACTCATCAAAAATAACATTGCATGTTATTTCCACAATGCCAGTAATCTTATTTAATACCCTATAACCTTTATGAGTAGGATGTCCATAACCAAGAAGTACACCCTCGTCAGACTTAGGTGAGAAGGTATTAAGTTTAGATTTACCGTTATTGTGAATATAACATGTAGAACCAAATGCACGTAGATGAGTTATGGAGGGCTTATGACCGTGGTACACTTCATAGGGAGTCTTGTTGAATCTGCTTGTGATAGCACTCCTATTCTGTTTGTAACAGGCCGTCATGACTGCCTCACCCCAGTATTTAGCAGGAAGTTTGGAATCTGCTAGCATTGAGCGAACGGCTTCCTTCAGTGTCCGATTCCTCCTTTCTACTAAACCATTATGCTGAGAAGTCCTTGCTGTAGATTTTTCTTGTGATATTCCAGCTTCAGCACAGAAATCCATCAGCACTCCATTACAGAATTCTGTTCCATTGTCAGATCGAATTCGCTTCACAGTAACTTCTTTACTGTTTTGCTCCTTGAGAATCAGTTCTGGCAGAATAAGCTTCACTTCGTCCTTTGTCTTTAATAGACGTACCCATGTGTACCTGGAGAAATCATCAACCACCACTAGTGTATATAGACGTTTACTTACAGTGGGTGGTGTGACTGGACCAAAAAGATCCATATGAAGTAATTCCAGAATCCTTTGTGATGTCTCCTTTTCAGGATTCGTTTTGAAGGATGATTTGGTCTGCTTTCCTTGTTGACATGATTTGCATATTCCTTCTTTGCGGAAAGTCTCATTTGGTAGACCTATAACAAGCTTATTTTTGGCAAGATGGTTAATAGTTTTGAAATTTAAATGATTGAACCTCTTATGCCATAGCCATGTTGTTTCCTCCTTATTGAGAGCTAAAAAGCAGGAATGTTGTTGACCGTTTTGCCAATCAACAATATACAATCCACCCTTGCGGATGCCTCGTAATTTTACTTCTCCTGAAATAGCATCAGCAATAGCACAACCAGTATTCATAAAAGATACGATATACCCATTTTCACATAATTGACTTATGCTGAATAGATTATGCTTCAGGTTGGAGACGAGTGCTACGTTGATGATTCTTAATCTGTTCCTTTCAATGCATCCTCGTCCAATAACTTCTCCTTCACTGTTGTCTCCGAACTTGACTTTTGGACCGTTGAATAGTCTTCTTATGTCTGAGAATAATTCTTCGTTCCCAGTCATATGAGCAGAGCAACCGCTGTCCAGGACCCATTCATTGGATATGCACGTTCCCGTAGTTCTGGAGTCCTGTTCCTGCAAGTGAATCAAGTGGATTTAGGTACCCGTTTAGTGTCGCTGCAGGATTAGCGTGAAGCATAGTTCCTTTCGGAACCCACATCATAGTGATTTTTAAGACTTTTGTCTTGGTTTCACTATTTACCACTTTCTTGACCTTTGGCTTAGAATTTTTAACATTTCTATTTCTAGGTGAATGAATGTACTTAGTCGTCCCTGCCCTTGGAAATGAATGTGGAATGGGCTCAGGCTTTGCATGGACATTTCTTCTATGCATTGTATTCTGCTGGTAGATGGGTCTCACAGCATTGTACTGTGCAGGCCTTCTCTGATGAAAATTAGGATGTACTATCCTTGCGTTGAAATCAGAACGCTCAGTACTCCTAGAGTTTGCTGAGTAAGGTTTAGCGTATGCTCTTGGATTCCTCTGCTGAGGTCTATCAAATACTTGCCTATCATTCATCCTTTGATTCTTCTGCTGAGGCTTAGAGTTGCGTCCAGCATTTATCCTTGGGATCCTCTGTTGAGGTCCATTGGATAAAGGCTTAGCAAACTCTGACCTCTGCTGAGATCCAGCAGATGAACTATTGGCTATCTTTGATATAGACCTCTGCTGAGTTCCAACGGGCACGTTCTGCTGGAGTCTATTCTTTGGTTTAGCTATTGGCTTAGCAGACAAAGTTTCAGCATAAACTACTCCTTTACCTTTTTCAGCAGAGCTAAGTCCAGCAGATACAAACAAAATCGGATTCTATTTAAAAGAATTATCATTGGATTTTGATATTCTTTTTGATGATTCGCATCCAAGTCCAGACTTATCATAGTGACGTCTTTGACTACTTACAAGGGCATTGAGAGCAGCCTTGCTGGATGCGTACATGCAAATACAGTCCTCTTTGGGTTTATTTTTTAATGCATGATTCTCTTTTTCTAAAGTTTGAAATTTTTCTGACAAATAAGAGAAATTTGCTTTTGATTTTAAGAGTTCTTCACTTTCTAACCTCAGTCTCTCGACTTCCTTGGTTAAATTTGTAATTTGAAGTTTTAATGAGGCATTTTCCCCAACAATTTCATTTGATCTCATACATTTTTGCAAATTCTATTGATAACTGTACTAAGTAGTCTTCTTCGGAATCGAAAAGTGATTCCTCCGATTTGTCTATGATTTGATTGCTAGATGAATTTGTTGATAGTACCTCTGTTTCCTCAGCAGCGAGAGCTGATTCATTGGTTTCCTCAGCATCGTTGTTCGCATCAGCAAACTGATCTTCAGTGATGTTTGCCATCAACACGAACAATGCTTCTTCGCTATCTTCTTCTTCTGAAGAACAGTAAAACTCTTCCTCATCAGCAATCTCTGTCCTGGTCAGCAACGCCTTGGTTACGGCTTTAGCAGCTCGTCTTTCAAATCGTTGCTTCAGGCGATCTCGTTCTTCTTTGCTGATCTTCGTGCAATCATGCTTCAAGTGATCTGGAGAGCCACATTCTAAACAAGTTCTAATTTTTCGCTCTACTGAGCGGTTAGATGTTGATGACGTGATCTCTTTCGCCTCCTTTTCAGCTTTTGCTTCATTCAGCATCCTCTGCATCTTCTTCATTTGTTCTTCCAATTCATTGATCTTTAGATCAATTGCTTGTGTACCTGTACTGGAAGTACCTTCTTTCGAGGGTGATGCTGGAGTAGGTCTTTCTGGTTTGTAGAAGGGCCTTTTTGTCTTGAATTTGTTGTAGTCCTTCTTAGCAAAGTACGCTAAGTCCTCAGTGTTGCCAACATAATTTGAAGCGGCTTGTGCTACAGCTGTTTCATTTTTCTTCGACTGTTGTATGATAAATTCGTGAGCTTTAAGTTGAGCAAATACCTCAGACGTAGTCATGCTGTTGAGATCTTTTTCACTCAAACTTGTTACTTTTGCGAACCAGTCATCTCTTGGATATAGTTTGGAAATGATTTTATTGTTCATCTCTCCATTGTCATACTTCTTTCCAATACTCCTGAGTTCTCCAATTATTGTGTTGAAACGTTCTTCCATGATTTCAATGGTTTCTCCTGCACACATAGAGAAGGATTCGTATTTGTCTACTGCTACCTGTAGTTTGTTGCGTTTCATTTGATCCGTCTCCTGAGAAGACTCGCACACGTAGTCCCACATTTCCTTAGCAGTTTCAAAATCAAGCGCCTTTTCTTTCATCAGCTTTGGAAGGGAATCAAGAATTAGTTTCTTTGCCACGTGCTCTAGTTGAGCTCTTTTTTTGTCTTCGCTTGTGTATTCTTCAAATGGTTTAGGAACCATTTCGGGTCTTGGAGGTCTTGGTTCTCCTTCAGCAGCACCTTCAACAAGCCCTTGTCCTATAAAGGTGTTAGCTTTCATAATCTGAATAGGACCTCTTACCAGTACATCCGCCATCTCAGGATGTATGCTCTGAAGTTGTATGAGAGCCATCTTCTTCCAGGATGAAAAGTTCTCTCTGTCATACAGTCCAAGGGAACGGTTCATCATTTTGTATGCTCCTTGAATGGTTTCCTGAGCTGAGTAGATAAAACAGGAATAAAAGTGCAAGGAAAATGATAGATCTGGTCACAGGTGACTCAGAAACGGAGAGTCTGGTATAACCTGGCTCTGATACCACTTGTTGGTCCCGAAATATCAGAGTCATCGTGTTGATAACTTAACACGAAATGCAGCGGAATAGTTTTATATCTCTTGCACTTATCGTTGTTTTTCAAAAGTTAGCTAGCTCAAGTTGTCACTTAGATGTATTTTCAGATATACGCTAGCAACTATGTTGCTAGGTTTCAAATCAACTCTAAACAGTAAAGTGATAAAACAGTAAATGAACACGAGATTTTATAGTGGTTCGATCCAAATAGATCTACGTCCACTCCTTAGCCGAAATGCTAAGAATTTCACTAAAAAGTATACAATCAGTACAAGGATTCGCCAATACTTGCAGTAGGCGGTGAACTTTCGAACCGGCCACAGCACAGCTATCCTCCGATACTTTGCACTTTTCCGAACACAGCTCCGGCCAAGTCAAGGGCACACCTTCGTAAAACTTGTCCTTCGCTAATGAGGCTGTTATAGTTTGCCCCTGAACTCAATAAATATGTGGCTAACGCCCGTCAGAGTCAATCCTTTTCAAGAATGACTGTTGGATACTCCTAGTAAGGAAATTATCCCAATGATTGAAGATTCTTAATGGAAGTTCAAGAATCTTCAAGGATGAGTGTCAGATATTCAATGAGAAGACACTCTTGGTTGTTGAAGGCTTTTTAATGTGCTTTTTATCACGAGCTCTCAACTGACTACTTTTCACTTGTTCGCTTTGTCAAAGGAATCTCACACTTGTGTAGTTTCCGAATGTCGGTAGTGATTGAAGCAGTAGTACTCTCAGCTTTCAGACCTGTCTTTTATAGATGGAGATTCAAACTTTGAATCTCCATATCCGTTAGACTCAACGGCTCCTTGATCCGAAAGAGCTTTGTCTGTGACATTCACTTTTGTTTTTGACTTGTACTTTCCTAGTCACTTCGGGAAAGTCTTATCCTTTTGTGTGAGCTTTTTGTCAGAGTCGCAGTCCAGCTTCAAATTTGATTCTTTTGCTTTGCTAAGCTAGAATCTGCTAAAAGTATATTCCTTGTGATCCTTTGACTTCCGTTGTTTGCGATTCTTTATTCAATCCTGAAAGGTCCGAATGCTAACGCCTTAGCATTCTGTCTAGCGAGCGTTCAGCCATTTGCTAGTGATCCTTTGTTGGTTTGCTTCTCTAGCAGTTTGTAAGTTGAATGTTGATATCATCTGCTTTGTGTCTGCTAGGGATTCTTCTCAGCACACTAGTCTATTACAACTCAATGTACAACTTATACAGGACTTTACAAAGTGTGCTAGACTCTCTAGATTTCGGCAAATGATCGACCAACTAAATAAGGTTTGATCCAACAAAACCTTTTACAAACAAGTCCTAAGGGAGATTTTAGGGATAATCACCCAACAGCTGTCTCGGCTATGATCAGGTTTATGTCTCACTAGGTCAAGTGATCATACTGTCTTCTGCGATCTACTACACGCCGTATGATCGTCCCTATCGGTGAGACAAGAGGATACCATTGTTTCATACATGTAAGTTTGTTAAATAGATAGGAGAATAAACCGTTGTATACTCATTATAATAAATGCTTTCAGTATACAAAACCCATCATGGCGGTGTGGTTGCGGTGATGGCTGGCGCTGTGGCGGCGACGGCGACTGCTGCGGAACCCTCCTTGAAGAAGACCTCGAGTTACTGGCAGAAGGTCGCTGAGAGACTGATCGTCGGGGCTTGAAGCCCCTATAAGGTATAAATAACTGAATCAACGGGTTCTCAGCATTCTTCAAGCTGAGCCAACTCTCAGAAACGGCCTCATCATTAGTCGGCTGCAGTGAAGTACTGCAGTCATGCTGAAAACAAACATAAATCAAATAAAATATACAATAAAGATACTGAAATATAAGTATTAAAAATTGTAAACAATAATTATCTCATGTCTGAAAAAAGTGGTGAAGTCGGAGTCCCGAATAAAAAGAGGTCTCCACAACAAGCATCGAGGCCTAGTCTCTAGACCCTCCTCTGTCGTAATGTGCATCGCAACTAAGGCTGCCAGATCAGGGATCACCTCGTACGACCATGCCTGCGCAATAATGTAAATAATTTACAATTCTAGTCTTTTATAAATTAAAAAAAATAAAAATATAAATTACAAATAATTACCTCCAAAACCCAAACAGGGCCGTATATATGCATTAAAGGCACCTTGTCTATCTTCGAGGAAGTGATCACGACACACATCTGATGCAGCAAGATACTGAAGGGCCACGAGCCCCAAGGGAATGCCCTCCACTGATGAGGTCTCTCCACCAATGCCTAAACCCAGGGGTCTACGTGTCGCTTCCCATCGAAGCACATAAGCATACGGTAGATAAATAGAATCTGAGCGATCTTCACGTAATCATCAGCAAAATCGCTCAGAGTCAGCTCGGTGTTCATAAAATCAATATGCAGCTGATCAACAGTAGGCAAGGATGTGTAATGAGAATACAAACAACCATCCTTCGGCATATCATGAACCCCAGTAAGGTCAAAACCCGAATCTCCAAACCGCAGCCCGGTCATCAAACAAAACTCCTCAGCACCAAGTCGAATGTTGGTTTCACCAACCCGAAACCACAGCTCGTTCTCTGCTCCCTCCACCTCAATCTCGTGGGTGATCAGAGCCCACGTAGCACGTATCGTGCTCTTCTTCCACCGAAAAGTGAGAAATGGACCGAACGGTCCATCCCTAAATAACTCAAAACTCTCATCTCCGAAGCTCATCAATCAAATATGGATATCCTCAAGAATGTCTCAGTCCTAACAATTCATCGATCGTGGGACTTTGCCCTACAAATTGGGCCTGATCCACTCCCAAACCTGCAACTAAATAAAATAAAATATTTAAATAAAAGGAGAATTAAAAAAATTCAAACCAGAATTTTTAAAAAAAATTGAGATCTCGATTTTTCATCTTGATATTGATATCGAGATCTCGATATCAATATCAAGATGAAAAATTGAGAAGTGTCCTAGGGCGGGTATTCACAGTTTTTTTTCACAGTAAAATGCATCAAAAATGATTCCTACATTGTTTCTAAGCATAGAAATCGACGAAATATGAACCTAATCAACTATATTCATAATTAAACATATATTTGAACCTAAAAAGCATACAAATCGATGGAAAAAAAAGACATACAAATCAATATATTTTAGAAAAAAAAAAAGACATAATTTTCGAGGAAAAAAATGGAAATTAACTTACTTGGTGGGTTTTCTTCTTCTCCAAATATTATAATCGATGGAATGTAGCTTTTTTTTGGGTTGGACGAGCAAAATCCGGTGGTTTGGAGCTTCAAATCGGAGAAAATGGAGGGACGATGGTGGGAAGAATTTCGTTGGTAGAGAGAGAGGGGGGAAGTGGGGTAGGTGGGGTAATAAATCCAAAAACAATTAATGTTTAACAATTTCAAATGTTAAATTCTCTCTCCAATCATTGGAAAGTGGCTAAAAAACATACATTTTTAAACTAGTGGCTATATAACATATTGACTTATCCAAAGTGGCTATTTAAATTTTGCTCTCTAAAAGTAATATGAAATTCAGAATTATTAATTTGATAAAATTAATATTTTCATTAATGCAAAAAGTTACATGAGATGGTATTTTTTTTTTTTTGAGATATTACCGATCAAAATACATTTTATACTACGCATTTCTAACAAAATGCTTATTTATGCATAACACATTCTAATCGGAATGCAAATGATATATTTTTATAAATATATCATTTACCATGTTGAATTACATGATTTAATTTTTATTTTGAATGCACATTTCGAACAAAAAATGCATAACAAAAACACATGTCTCACTCAAAACTCACTTTTTCATTATTTAAGAGTAATAGATATGATCAATCTTGGGTATCAGGGCTGCAGGACCCGTTCACCGGCCTGTTACTCGCCGGACTCCGACCTAACCCTGATTGGGTTAGGGTTCTTCGCGCAGACTCGGGTCTGCTCTTCTAGCTTGAACCACCGTGGACTCCTCAGGCCTCTGGATCCTCCAATCAAGTGTACCCACACCTTACCACTCCGATTAGGGACAAAATGTTGGCTCAAAACTCACCTTGTGAGCCCCTGTCTTCCTCCAACCAAGGGAAGGAAGAGAAATGATGGACAAGAGTTTAGACTCCCTCAATCACTCACCCGCTCACCAGAATCACACTCAGATCGCACAGAGATGAAGAAAGAAGAGAGAGCTTTTTTGAGAAGAGAGAGAGAGTGCGGCGCACGATTTAGGGTTAGAGTTTCACACAATAAGAGAATAAGCCGGGTTACAACATTATATAGTAGGGTTAGTTGTAACCGCCCCTAACCGCTTACCCGAACCAAAAGTCCAACTCGAGTAACCAATCCATAAACCCAACCAAGGAGTTGGGCTCAGAATAATTAGGAAGCTGGGCTTAGGTAATTAAGTAGCCTAAACCAAGGCCACATAATTTCCGCATTCTCCACCTTGGTCGTGGTTGCAAAGGCTTTCACTTACTGGATGTCATCATCGCAATTTGTCTAGCTATACATGTACTAGGACTTTGAGGGTAAGGTTAAGGTATACTATCACAGAAGATTAGTACCTGCAAAACAAAGACAATACCCTATATAAGAAATGATAATAACACAAAGTTTATTCATATCATCAAGTTAAATTGATTAACTCAAGTCACAGAGTCCTATGGGTTAAACATATTAACAAAGATAAGAAACACAGAAGTTAAAGAGTCATATACACACAGGTTATGAAGTGAATTGTAGTGCATGAAACTAAAACCTAAAATACTATGCACAAAAATGGTTTTAATCATGCTCAAAATTAAGAATATCTTGACATGACATGAATTTTCAAGAGGTAAACACTTAGTACCCATGTCAGCTGGATTGAATTTAGATGCAATTTTCTTTAAAGAAATGACTCCTTTTTCTACTACATCTCTAATGAAATGAAACCTAACATCTATGTGTTTAGTTCGATCATGAAAAACAGGATTCTTACAGAGTTGGATAGCAGATTGAGAGTCAGAATACACAATAGGATTCTCATTTAGAAACTTAATCACATATAATAAGCCCTTAAGCCAAATGGCTTCCTTAAATGCATCAGTCATAGCTATATATTATGTAGTAGATAAATCAACAACAGGTTGTAACTGGGATTTCCAACTAACACATGCACCACATAAGGTAAAAACATAGGATGTAGTTAGAATCAACATATCCAACAAGATTAACAACATTGGAACATTTTGAAAATCTAAGACCAGTATTCTGTGTGTGCTTCAAATATCTGAGTAACCATTTAAGGGCTTTCCAATGGGGCTTACCAGGATTCGACATATATCTACTCAATAAGCTAACATTGTAAGCAATATCTGGTCTTGTACTGACCATAAGATATCATGCAGAGATTCAGACGTAGGATCAGAGGCTCCACCTTGATTCGAACAATCATGACAGTCAATAGTATCAAAATTATCAGATGGTAAACACTCAGTTGTACTATGTTTATGTTGATTAAGTTCATTTTCTTCGCCTTGAATGTCATTATTGTCTAACTTAGGAGGCTCCACCTCACTAGAAGTATCCTCATGTAGAGTACGAGGCAGAGAACTAGTAGAGCAAGGGAAATCAAACTCATTGAAGGTTATATCTCTGCTAATAGTGACTTCATAGTCTAGATCATCTATATCCCAGACTCTATATCCTTTAGTTCCCTCAGGATATCCCAGGAAAACACACTTCCTACCCCTAGGGTCCAATTTGTCCCCTTTCTGATGGATATAGGCAGCACAGCCAAAGACCCTTAGGTTTGACAAGTCTAGAGGTTTATTGTAAAAGACTGACTCAGGGCACTTACCCCTTAGAGGGACAGAAGGAGATCTATTTATTAAATAAGTGGCAGTCATGACTGCTTCACCCCATAATGATTTATCCAAACCACTTATTGACATCATACATCTCACTCGTTCTAGAATAGTCATATTCATCCTCTCAGCAACTCCATTTTGCTGAGGTGAATAGGGGATTGTCCTATGTCTTGTAATCTCATTAACCTCACACAAGTCATCCATTTGATTATTACATAATTCAAGTCCATTATCAGTTCTAAGGATCTTTATCTTCTTACCAGTTTGGTTTTCTATAAGAGTTTTCCAATTTTTAAACACTTTGAACACCTCAGATTTATAACTCATTAAGAACACCCAAACTTTTCTTGAAAAATCATCTATAACAGACAAGAAGTATCTTTTTTCACCCCTAGTAAGCTCTCTAGAGGGCCCCCAAACGTCAGCATGAAGATACTCTAATATAGATGTGCTTTTAGGGGAATTTGGTGGGGTGTGTGCAGGGAAAGAAACTCTACTTTGCTTTCCTAATATACAATGTTCACAGAAAGGTAGAGCATTTACATTATCATAGCCAAACACACCTTCTTTCTATAGTATTTCTAGACACTTATTACTCATGTGGCCTAGTCTTCTATGCTAAAGGTTAGAAACATCATTATCAGAAGCATTCACATTATTTACAAAGGAATCAAGCTCGATTTTGCACACATACAAGTTATTTCTCTTTTCAGCTTTGAAAATTTCTAAGGATCCTTGCATAATTTTCATAATCCCTCTTCCCCACCTACCTTCTAACCCATCTTCTTCTAAAGCAGAGCAAGACAACAAATTAAAGCATACATCTGGGACATATCTTACATTTGTTAGAGTATAGGTGCAACCATCAACAAATTTGAGTTTAATATCACATATTCCTTCTATTCTACACTTCTTCTCATCAGCAAGTAAGATATAGCCCTTTTCGATGGATTTTAAGCAAGTAAAGTGTTGTTTGTGAGGTGTTATATGATATGTGCAGCCTGAATCAACTATCCACTCAGTGGCACAGAACTTATCAGTGCAAGCATAGGCAGAGGGTAGAGAGTTCAAGCAATCAGAATCAGAAATCATATACACATCACCCAGGTTCTCACCCTTGACAGTATTAGCATTGGAATAGCTACTCTCACCCCTTTCCCTTCTAGGTTTAGTACATTGACCATATTCACCACAATTATAACATTTCTTCCCCTAGACCTAGATTTAGACCTATTTCTATTATCAGGTTGATTTCTTCTTCCCTCTCTAGAATTATTGCTATCGTTATTCCTGCCTCTGTCATTCCTAGTCCTAGACCTATCTCTGACATTAAGAATTTCATTATTATTGCCTCTGTTTCTAGCTCTACCCCTCTTCAGGTTATGTTCTTTACTTTTTAGACCACTCATAATAGTTTCAAGATTCACAGAATCCCTACCATACTTAATTGCAGATTTTACATCATTATAGGAATTTGGGATAGCATTTAACAGGGCAATGGGGGCATACTCATATATGTGCTCATCTCCAGTTAGCTTTATGTCTTGAATTAGTTTGTTAAACACATCTAGGTTCTCATCAATATCTTTATTCAGATCCTGTTTGAACCTAAAGAAGGTCTCTAATAGGTACATTTTATTGGGTAAGAATGTTTCGGTGAATAGGGACTCCAATTTATCCCACAACTCCTTAGTAGTTTTGACTTTACCTATTTTCCATAACACTGAGTCAGACTAATTCAAGATTATTATGGAGCGAGCTAAATCATCTATTTCTATGTGTTTTTCAGGAGTATCTGAGTCTAGGTACTCAACAGTTATAGCCCTTAGGACTTTTTGTTGGATCATTAAGCATTCTATTTTATGTTTCCATATAGTGAAGTCAGATTTGCCATTAAACGGTGTCATGCTATGAGAAGTCATGTCAGATGCCATGATGGTAAAAGAATTATGACAAATGCAGACAAGTGTACATGTACAAATATGCTAAACAGGCTACAAGGATGTACTGAGATGCAAATTCAGATCCTAGGACAACAACACAGAAGGATGCAGGCCAAGATCAAGACAGTATGACATAGAGAGAGAAGCACGTATAAATGAATGAACAGTCAAGAAAGCAGCAGAAGACACAAAGAAACACAACACCTAAACCTAAGTGCGCAAATATCACCCAGTAAACACACAAAGAGAAGGATCCTTACCTACTGTAGTTATCCGGTCCAGTAAGAAGGATGCTCAGTGGACCGTAGTTATTCGGACTGGTCGACTGAGCCCTAAGAAAACCCTAAAGTATATAGATCGACTCATGACCAACTCGACGAAGGAGGGATTAGGGCAGGGAGAACCTTATACCTGACCGCCCTAGGAGAGGGCACACCCAACCTACCTCACGTGCCCTGGGGCACAAACGATGTGCGTACGACGGTGAGCAGGTTTGCGGGTTTGCAAACCAGGCTCTGATACCACTCTTGGGTATCAAGTCTGCAGGACCCGTTCACCGGCCTATTACTCATCGGACTCCGACCTAACCCTGATTGAGTTAGGGTTCCTCGCGCAGATCCGGGTCTGCTCTTCTAGCTTGGACCGTCGTGGACTCCTCAGGCCTCTGGATCCACCGATCAAGTGTACCCACACCTTACCACTCTGATTAGGGATAAAATGTTGGCTCGGAACTCACCTTGTGAGCCCCTGCCTTCCTCCGACCAAGGGAAGGAAGAGAAATGATGGACAAGGGTTTAGAATCCCTCAATCACTCACCCGCTCACCAGAATCACACTCAGATCGCACAGAGATAAAGTGAGCTTTTCATAGAAGAGAGAGAGAGTGTGGCACACGATTTAGGGTTAGGGTTTCACAAAATGAGAGAAGAAACCGGGTTACAACATTATATAGTAGGGTTAGTTGTAACCACCCCTAACCGCTTATCCGAACCAAAAGTCCAACCTGAGTAGTCAATCCATAAACCCAACCAAGGAGCTGGGCTTAGGTAATTAAGTAGCCCAAGCCAAGGCCACATAGTTTGCACAATCAATCTTTGTAAAAATTAAATTTGAGTTTAAATATAACATTACTTTTGAAATAAATAATTTGTTCTTTTAAAAAAAATACTTTAATATAATCTAAATAAAAAATCAGGCTCTATTAAATTTTTGAACTTCAAATTATTCGATGAAAAAATCTGAAATTCGACTCGAAAATAAATAAACCAAAGGTAAGCAAAATACTATTCAATTCGCTTAGATTTGATTCAATTGAATTATATTCATAAGAAAAATGCATTGGTTTGAATTGATGGGCAGTTTTTGCTCGTAATTTATAGAAATTTTGTTGTATGTTAGATGGTAAGCGTAGGTAGCGGAGGAAGCCATTGGTTTAATTGATGGGCTACTTTTGCTACTGCTTCTTTGAAAGTTGGTTGTAAAAACGTAACTCCTACTTCTCTGTAGATTGGGATACACAAACAAATAGTTTAAATGTCTTATTTATGGTTATCACATCACAAATTTTAATATCATTAAGGATATTTAAGATGAATAAGATTTAAGTTAGAACATTATTTTTCATAAAGAAACTATATGTTTACAATTACACTTGTTTTTTTCAAATGAAATTTGATCTCACTAATTTCCATATGAAGTGGATATCTCACTGATGCCTTTACTGTTCAGTTTTCACATAATAATAAGAGGGAATAATTTTTAATAGCAAAAATTATGTTGACATTCAAAAAATAACACCCCTTATGAAAAACTACAAAAAATAGCATTGTCTGAATACACTGTCTCAATCCAGTAATCAACTTTTTCGATTTCTGTAAAAAATCAAACTGAATGCTTATTTTATTATTATTCATTTAGTTTTGCATGAATAAACAATATTATACTAATAAAATATGAGGGAAAATATATGTCAAGTTGATGTATTTAATTGGAGCCGGAATTCATCATCTAGGATTCTCAAAACTTGACTTCTATAATTATAGTTGAAAATTTATCATCTTTATTATACTAATAAAATTTTAGGGAAAATATATGTCAAGTTCATGTATTTAATTCGAGCAAGAATTCATCAACTAGAACACAAAATTGGTTTAATTTTCGGTTGGAGTTCGGATATAATTCGAGCCGGAATTCATGGTTTTTCTGCGCTGGAATTGAATAGAAATTTGGCTGGAACTAGGGTTTTCAAGTTGGAAGTCGGTCATTACAACTGGAATTCAGTATTCAATTGGGCCTGAACTCGGTAAAATGAGCTTGATCTCGGTAAAATCAGCTTGATCTGGCCAAAATTGGGTTGGAACTCCGTCTAATTGCTAGGAATTTAGCCCAATAATCTTGTTAGAATTGAAATGTGAAGCACAAAGCAATTAGAATTGAAATATGAAATGTGAAGTATAAGTCGTATTTTAACCAATTGATGGAATTGAAATGTGAAGCACGAAAAGGCATAAATCATGCGAATCACAAGTAAGTAGAATTGAAATGCGAAACACAAAAAATATAAATCATGCAAATCACAAGCAATTAGAATTGAAATTTGGTGTCCACACTTTAACACAATTAGACCAATCATATTACAATACGCTTGGCAATACAATTCTTAAAAACGAAACAAATTAATTATGTGGAACGCTTTTTGGACATGGATGTTTTGTGTGACTTGTAGATCCACAAACACTGTATTTCTTGGGAGCTCTTTGTCTACTAGTCGATGTTTGCCCAGCCTTTATATAGAAGGACGACGACTATTTTTTGGTCGACCGGCTTGGCGATTCACAATTGGTGGCAAAACAACACATGCTTGTGCTTCAGGTGATACATCCCACTCATCTTTTGGAGGCAGGGGGTGTACGATTCCTCCATATATTTCTCGCCAATGGGATGTCTTGTAGTATGACCAGACATAGTCATATATACTAGTACCCTTGAAGTTGTGTCAATAACAATGATAAAGTTGATCATTATAAATTAAAGATTGATGTATATATATATTTTAATAATTGAATTGCAGCAATAGCATGCAAGCATGGAATGAGATCCAACTGAAATTCACGACAGTCGCACAAGTTGTCTTCGAGATCAACCTTCCACGTTCTTACGTTGTCATTGACTTTGAGTTGTTGCTCAGAAATAGCGCAACTGTGTATCTGTTTGAAAGCTCCAGCAATGAAGTCAATTTGGCCACGCATTCCTCAGTCAACTCTTCGTTCTTGCAAATGTCTTAGCTCGCCTTTTGTCAAACCATTTTTCGACAATGTGCCTATATAGCTCGACAATGGAACAGATCGACAGACATCTAGTATCTAACAGCTGTGAGTTGAACACTTCGGCTGCATTCGATGTCATGAAGCTATATTGGCGAACTGGGCATTTTGACCTTGCCCATTTCGGTCCAGCATCATGAGTTTGTTGTAAGCTGTCGGGCAATATTGTACAATCTGATCAATTTCCTTCTAATAGATTATAGAACAATAAGCATAGGTTGCCTTGTTGTATAATTTCACGATAGGAGCAGTGAAGGTTGTCAACTTGTTTTGGATATGGTAACAACATAAAGCATGTGTTGCCTCTGGATAAACCAAGCTTATTGTGTTTGCTATGTTGAAGTGTTGGTCTTAAACAATCAACAATTGCTCATTAGAATTAAAAGCCATCCAGATCCGGGACATAAACCATGTCCAACTCTCATCATTCTCGATCGGTGCAAATCCAATTGCTAGAGGGAATATCTGCTCGTTGTCGTCTTTGGTTATAGTAATCAATAGCACACCTTTATTTCGACCCTTGAGGTGTGTGGCATCAACGACAATCACTTGTCATAATAAAGTTGAGAATGCGACACGCGACACACAAAAAAATACAAAGAACTATCGTAGTCATCCATCTTCGCCGATATTAAGGTCGGTAATTGATAACTCTTCTTGTAAAGAGTTATTATTTCTACTCTAATTAGGTTAAATATGCTTAGAATTAGATCAATTAAATAAGATAATTAGTGGAATTTAGATTAATTAGTTGATGTGTCTTATCTTTGTTTAGTCTATTTTATTAGTTTTTTTGCAAAGAATTGTAAGTGTTACCACAGGTTGTGTTATGCTGAAGCCTAGCGAAAGCATGTCGAGAGGAATTGTAGCTGCAGCATGGGAACCGCGTGGAATATCTCCTGAAAAAGCAATTCTTGGACCACTTGCAGACAAGATCTTCATACTTTTCAGATTGTGTCTCAACCGTGTGAGACGCCAGAGCTAGAAGGCAGGATGAAGGCCACATGTACAGCAGAGATGGAGCTGAACTGAAAAGGGGAAGATATTTTGGCAAGGGAGAGAGAATTTAACACGCACGAACACATTTTGGAAAAGAGGAGGCGTGTAAGAGAAGAAAGGAGTTCGTGCGAAGTTGGAGCTGAAACTGTGGAGTCGAGGATTTTTCTTATTTTATTTTTTATTTAAACAAGTATATTGTGCTAGAGAATGGTTAAGAATATGAACATGATGATCATTTCCTATTTTATATTTTCGAACATGAGCTAAACTCTTTATGCTTGGGTTGTTGACTAGTTTATTTACTTGAATATATTCTAGAGTTTGTTCTTGCCTCAAATCTGGTGTTTGATTATGGTTTTGGTATGTTTGATTCCTTAAACACGACAGTGGGAAGGAATATCTCACCTAGGGATACCGGAAGGAGATCTAGGCCTAGGAGATCCTAATCGACCTTGATTCTTGTGTAGACATACAAAGTACTTAAAGCTTGTAAGAACCCTAGCTCTCTTTGTTGCATTTAAACATTAATTCTTGTATAGACATATGAAGATTATGAGAAGACGCAGATCTAGTAGTGTGAAAACATGCTAGGCACTTAAGAGAGGTTACAAGACCCAGAGGCAATGCTTGAACTATGCTCTAGCATATAGAAGAGTGAATAAACGAAAGTTGACAACCTAAGCATGTTTTACCTTATTGTCAAACCATATTTTTGAAGTGTTTATGATTATAATTTGGTAAGAACAATTGTTAATCATCTTAGTGTTAATTGGAGTTATTATTTACGCATTTATGCAATTTTAGGCTTTGAAACACATCAACCCTTATTTGCAAACAATATTACGTGCACGACTTACTTTCACACCCTTGGGTACGATATCTGGACTTTGATCTATACTACTTGTTGAGACTGCGTGCACTTGCGTATTAGATTATAACAAATCATAGCACAACACAACAGTAATGGTGTCCGGATTGTGTTGTTTGAGAACATCAAGATATTTTGGCAGCAAGTTGAAAGAATCTTCTAAGCAACCATATATCATAGCTATGGCTCCATTTTAAGCTCGCGGCACATTGTTGTAGCTTATATTAATTACGAAATTCTGTAGAAGGTCTGCCATTATATCTCGCGGTTTCATGATCAATCCTTATCGGCGCATTCTCCGGACATAATAAGCAGAGATAGCCTTCGATCGTATACTTCTACTTCAGATGTTCTCTAGACTTGTAACACAACTATGATGTATGCAATTATAACATAATTCTAAGTATTACATGTTATGTATACATTATAGTTGAAATTAAACTATAATGTATGATATTATAACTTGATTCTTAAGAATTACATGTTATGTATACATTATAGTTGAAATTAAACTATAATGCATGAAATTATAACTTAATTTTTAAGAATTACATGTTATGAAGAAGAATTGTGTCTCCTGTGTCGTTTCTGTCGTCTCCTTGTCAGTGGCGATGATTGTGGCTCCGAATCTTGCTCAGTCTGCAGAATTTGCTGCTCAATTTCATGCTTCTTGATCACTGTTATTTCTAACACATTAATTATAGAAAAGTGGTCAAATAATTTTATAACTCGAATGTCGAGCCCACAAAGAAAAGATGCGCGAAATAGTCCTATGTACTAAAACACAGTTTCAGATTAATTGTTTGAGTAATTTAGAAATTAAGTTTGGTTTACTAAACTAGGCAGAGAAAATAAACTAGGGACTTAAATCAAGTAAAGCGAAACACAGATCCTAGGGCATAAATCTTATTATGGATATCATATAAGAACCAATCAAATTAAAAAGGTGGAATACTGCAATTATGCTATATTTCCTGGGTCGGGCAAATATAATCTAGATTACTAATTAGTGACTATCTCCTCTCGGTCTCAAGAATACTAAATTAGTCAATCTCATAAGTAAATTACTTCAATTCCTACAGTCTAATACATCTCAACTGGACAATATAGAATATATCATGCATTCCTAATCCCACCATCAATATTTACCTCTCAGTCCTTCTATCAATAGCTAGATATCTAAATTAATCATCACCTCTCGGTCATTAAATGAATCTATAATTATAAAATAAATGCAGGAATCATGAACCTAATTAATTAATCCTAAACATGCATCCAAAATAATATTTGAACCCTAGTCACTGCCAGGAATATAGCTAGACATAAAGAAAATAAAAGGCATAATTAAACTGAAATAAACTTGCATTCAAATAAAAACAGAAATTCAAAAGTGCATAAAATAAACTAAAACTCTAACTACAGAAATTGAGGTTGAGAAGGATATATGAACTAATGTTCATATAGGGATTGAGGTCTACTGAATAAACTAGTCTAGAGGGGTATTTATAGTATTTGTTTGGGCTTTACAGGGCTGAATTCTGATAGGAAAATGATTAGATTTGATGTATATCTCAATCCTAAATATCCTAACTTAAATATATCTTCCAAAAATATATATTGAATGCTTTGTATCTTCAATTCTTGGTAGATTTTCTTGAATTTTCGAGCAACATTAGGATTGATTTGAAAGTATCTTGAGAAAATCCCGCCATATTTGCATAGCTTCACAAATTTGAAAATATCTTTTGATTTACAGCTCCGAATAATGCGATTCCATTTCCATTGGATAGCCGATCGATTACGTATATGTGGATATGCATTAATAGATCAGATTCCAAGTATTGAATGAGATATGATCTATTTACTCTAGCTCTTTTTTTTAGCCTCCGAAAATCTGCTGCGAATTTCATCTTCAAATCTTCTTTTCTCAATCCAAATCTTCCAGAACCTTGATTAATCTTTAATCCTCAATTATCCTTGATCAAGTCTTCAATCTTTAATCATCCATATTCCTCCTTTTGCAATTAATATACATAAACCTGCACAAAAATACACCACTACGAGCATAATACCCTTCTTGTGTGACTTATGCAATAAAAACAACTAAAATGCAACTAAAACCTTTATCAAACCAATAATGAGTGAAAATATGAACTCATCAATCCTCTTCAATCTCATGTTGCACATCCTCCACCTCTACATCAAACATACATCCGCCTCCAGTCCATGCATCAGTCAAAATGGGGTGCACACACTCTTTCTTTAGAGTGTCAGTCACTATTGTGGCAGTATCTACTGGTATCTCTATTGAAGGGTTATTCTCTTCAATAATCCTCGACCCTTCACCGTGTATTAAGGTCTGTGTAGATAATGGAGCCACATATTCACACATATCTTATCCCCTCCTTGTGCAGATCGTCAATATTGGCTACTGTTGGTCCCGGAATATCAGAGTCGTCGTGTTTTAAAGCTTAACACGAAATGCAGCGGAATAGATTAAAGTCACTTGCACTTAATGTCGTTATTGGCAAAATGTTTTCTTAGCTCAAGTTGTTGTTTATGTTAGTTTACATATATACACTAGCAACTCTGTTGCTAGGTTTTAAATCAATCTTCGAACAGTAAACCAATAAAACAGTAAGTAAAGCAGTAAATGAACACAAGATTTATAGTGGTTCGATCAAATAGATCTACGTCCACTCCTTAGCCGAAGCGCTAAGAATTTCACTAGAAAAGTATACAGAGTACAAGGAATCGCCTTTCCAGTTAAGTAGGCAGTGAGCTTTCGGCCTGGCTACTTGACAGCTATCCTCCGTGAATCTGAACTTCTCCGAACACAGCTCCGGTCAAGTCAAGGGCGCACCTTCGTAAAACTTGTCCTTTGCTAATGAGGCGTTTATAGTTTGCCTCGGAACTTAATAGGTCTGCGGCTAATGCCCGTGTGAGTCACAATCTTTCAAGAGTGACTGTTGGATTCCTTTCTGAAAGAAATGAATCCCAATGATTGAGATATCCTTGAATGCTATCAGGAATATCTTCAATGGAGTGTCAGTACTTCAATGAACGACACTACAGGTTGTTGAGAGTCTTCAGATAGACTTTTAGATGGCTCTCAACTGACTACTTTTAAGGATCACTTTGTCAAGGGAATCTTTAGCTTGAGCGTTCGTGAGTAAAGTGATAAGAGCACTTGTAGATTTGTAAAAGCAGTTGTTTATCCAGTTCTTGAATTCTGCCTTTTATAGCTGGAGATTCGAAACTTGAATCTCCATACCCGTTAGACACAACGGCTTCTTTCTTCAAGAGTGGATAAGCTGATGGAACGCCTTTCTGAGTAGAGAAGTACCTTCCATACTAGTTAGGGAAAGTCTCGTCCTTTGTGCGTCCTTGCCTTGTCAGAGTCGCAGCTTGGCTTCAACGTCGCTAAAGGCATATTCTCTTGAGATTCTTTGACTTGTTTTATATGTGGTCCTTCATTGATTGCTGAATAAGTCAAATGCTGATTTCTCAGCATTCTAGCAAGTCTTCATCCAAGTGCTAGTGCAATTAATTCGCCGGCTTCTCTAGCAAGTTGTGGATTGAGCGCTTACTTCATCTGCTAGAGATTCTCGAAGACATTCTAGTCTATTACAACTCGATATTTAACTTATACAGGACAATACAAATTGTATTAGACTCTCTAGATTTCAGCAAATGATCGACCAAACTAAATAAGGTTTGATTCAACAAAACCTTTTACAAATAAGTCCTAAGGGATATTTTAGGAATAATTCCCAACAGCTACTCATCTCGAATGATGAAGGATGTAGAACAGGTAAAACAATGAGCTGCAAGTTTTAAACACATATATGATAAAATAATCAATTCAAAACAAATATACACACTCAAATTTCATTATATTACCTGTTGGGAGAAGAAGGCTACCCAATCTTTTATACTGAATCTTTTGAGCTGTCACTTTAACATACATGTCACGATAGTCGCATTTACTATCCGGGCACATGCCTGCCCAACAGAGGAATGACCTCATAGGCCCAAACCTAACAGATAATAAAAAAATTTATTTTCATCAAACATTAATCACAAAATAATGTTTAAAAATGGTGATAATTTCGTGATTCATACCTATAGTACCCAAAAGGGACCAGTAAGATGAAGGGTTTTTTTCTCAACTTGATTCTGACTAGTTGGTACATGCATTTTGTAATACATGAGTGCTTTGTATGCATACGTACCCCATGGAAATTGGTTCCATGCATCAAGATTCTCACTTAAGACATACAACCACTTTTATATTTTCCTTTTTTTCTATATACCCCAGTGCAAAAAATTAAAATGCTAATATATTGGTCACCCTAAGGTACAATAACCTATGGCTAAAATCAACATTTTTCTGTTCAAACCTATCCAACAATTCTTTACCACTTAGGAATACAGTACTAGTCTGTAGATCATGGCGTAGTAGGATCAAAATGAGTTGTTCCAATATTAAAATCGGTAATAAGGGCTAATTCGCTCTATGAAAATATGATATCATGTCCACACACTCTGGACCTTAACAACTCAGGATTATTTGACTTAATCTCATGACTAAATAGTTCATTTAATGATAAAGACAAATTAAGTCCATTGTCTACCTAATCCAATAAATGTCCAAAAACCCCTTCCCGAAGATCATTAACCAATTGTTGTTCTCTTACATCAAACAATGTCTGCCTAATTGTCTCTATGACTTTACATTTATAGAATAAATTTGTCTTAGTTTTGCATCCATGGATTTCATATCTAATCAACTCGGCCTGCTGCACATTATAGCATAATTAATCGTTAAAAACTATCATAGGATTTTTTAACAAACAAAGACAACAAACAGAAAACATACATTTGCATATGCACGTTCAAACATCAAAACCAAAAAAACATATATCATCTCATTCATAATTGTGCATTATAAAACTAACATAAAAAAAGTAATTCAATCCAATGTTCCATGTTTACAACATATAAAACAAATTGAATTCAAATAAAAAAAATTCGCAGTTCAGTTTTAAAAAAGGACAAATTTTTTTGCAAGAAATAAGAAACAAATATGCATACCTGTGCGGTCGACATCTTCGTCGGTGGTTCGTGGGTGCTCGGTTGAAAATTTGCTGAATGTTTTACTTGGGTGGTGATTCAAAGAGACGTGCGAAAGGTGTAATGCCAGATCCAGCCGCTTTCAGTTGTGTTTCACACCCAATTTTTAGGTGAAAATGAATTAGATGTGAATGAATTTGGAACTAAACAAAAACCCAACTTCCAGCCGAATTTTATTCGAGTTCCAGCTGGATGACACAGTTCCAGCCGAATTTCAAGAGGAATTTCAATATGGATTTAATAAATTTAAAAATCGAGTTCCAGCTAGAAGGCCGTGTTCCAACTAGAATGCCCCACTTCCTGCCGAATCTCATTTTGACTTCAAGCCCAATTGAAATTCGAATTAAATATGGATTTAATATATTTCGAATCCGACTTCCAGTTAGAATGCCCGACTTCCAGCCTAATTTCAAACCGAGTTCATGCCGAATTTCTCATTTCCAGATCAGTTTCAAATATTGAACAATAAATATTATATTTAATTATTTGCACTTATCTGAAAATCAATAAAAAAATTGAGTTATGTTAAACAAAATATTAAATAATAAATTTGTTAAACATTTTACACAAATCAAATCAAGAGAAGTGATAGATTGATTTTGACATTTTAATCTAAAAAGTATAATTTTGTTATTTCTTGATTTTTTATAAGAATGGTTATAGATTGCTTTTTCATTATAATTTCTGTTATTTCAGATTTTTTCTAATAATAATAATAATACATTCAACATTTCCTTTTTTCATTTTAAGAATATCACAAATATTTTCTCGAAAATGGAGTAAGATAAGATTATTAGCTAATTAGTCTGTTAATATCTTGGGTATTGTAAAACTTTATGCGCAAACATATTTTAGTGGGATAAGGTTAAGATGAGAGGATGATCTCTTTAGCCTAATGTTTTGACTAGGGTGTTAATTTTCGATATGATCCGATAATTCAACACGAATTCGTATGATAACAAAAGATATGGATTGAGGCTTATCGAATACGAATCGTTATCGGATCGACACAATAAAAATACAAAAATTTCAAATTACATTCGAATCAGATCTGAACTGAATCAAATAATTCATTAATCGAATCGAATACAGATCAAATTCGAATATCCATTAATAAATTAATATAAAACCAATTTTATTTTTATTTATAGATTTAAATATAATAATTAATAATATAATTATAATATATTATTTTAACTTTTATGTTTAAGTTACTTTTATAAAATATTAATTTTTCATTGCAATTTTTTTTTTCCAAATTATCATGTTTTTTAGCAATTTTTTTTCATAATTTTTGAATTTATCGGATTGTCATCGGGTTCTTATCAAATCAAATTGGATACAGATTTAATATTTTCTTATCGACTCGAATATGAATTGTATATTAATGAATCGAGTAATTAACGGATCGATACAATAAAAATTATATTCGCACGAATTGTCACTCCTAGTTGTCACTCCTAGTTGTGACCTATCTATCCATAAAAACTGCGGGAATTCCACCCTTACGCAAATCAAATGTAATGACCCTGCACGTTGCAGCCTCATATATTTCCTACAATACTGCTGCATACTGGCGGATCTACATGGGAGCTAGGCGGATTATAGCCCCAAGCCCGAACTTTTTTCGGTTTTGTAGTATCATGTTCCAATTTTTTTGTGGTATAGCCCCCTCATATAAAAGAAAAAATAGATGAAAATAAGAAAAAATAGATATAAAAATATTGAAATTAAGGTGTTGGCGGAAAAAAAAAAAAATCCAGCCCCCTCCAAAAAAAATTCAGGATCCACAACTACTGTTGCACATGCTATCTATTATCTCCACTTTCCTTCCCGTATTTTCTTTCCCCCGATTTGCACTACTACTTCGCCCCTACACAACAATCGAAGGAGGAGATCACTATACAGACAATCCTTGGCATTACACAGAAGATCCTGCAATTCTCATCATTGTATAAATTGAATCTATTCATTTTCCATCCCAAGTTGTTGAGTTGATCACCAAGCAGATCTACCTCACTGAACTCAATACAAATTAGAAGCAGGAAGCACGTAATTCTCGTGTATTGTCTCCCATCCAATTGCTTCCACCACATGCACCTGACCTGAGCCTTCATGTGCCGATTGAGCGTCTCAAGTGGTAAATTAGCCATCAAACTTACCTAATAATTCTCTAAATATACTTCAACCCTGAGAGGTATTGCTGTCTGGATATTAGATACTGAGCCGAGGAATATATAACCCCAAGAAGCCCCAAAATCTTAATCTTGACAATATCCGCCATAATGGCTGGTGGCAGATTAAGGGGTATGGCAAGCAAGGGCCTTGAATCAGCCTGTTTCGTGTAGCTCCAAACAAAACGGTTGAAAAGGATGTGGCTTGGGAATGTCAGTACAAGGAGGGCCACATTCTTGACTGCAAAGATCCAATCAGGTCCCCCAATATCAATACCCCATCCTGCATTTCCATGCCACACATCTTCCCATATACTGTATATGGATGTCAACACCAAGTAGGCGGATATAGCAACAGAAACCGGAAAGTACCGCTGCTTATCACCAAACCCAGCAAAGAAATCTGAATCCTGGTTTAGCAGCAACAGGATTGGTGCCAAGAAAAATATAGCACGGTTTGATCCCCCCGTCAGATGCATATTCAAGATCAAACATATTCCGAAACACATTACAGCAGCAACATTACCAACTGCAGGCATCCAGGCTCCTTCTGCAGCCATCCTTTTTATGGTAAATGTTGGCATGGTAGAGGCCCTGCGCTGCTTCATAAACCTCAATCTAGGAGGAACAGTAGCTGAACTGCTTTCAACTGACTGACTGTGTCTAAGGCCACCTCTTTCTGCAAACTTCTCACGAATAAGCGAAGCCAACTCAAACTTTATCTCAAGTGCTATAAGCATAAAGATTGCAGCATATAAACCGAGAAGAGATGTCCTCGCACCCTCAACAGCAAGTAAAGTTGCAATCCTATTGTCCTCCTCAGCCATATCTTCAGCTCCACTCTCTCCTAGCCAAGCCTTGTTGATTCTCACCTGACCCTCCAGTAAATATGTTACTGGAAATAGAGCCACGATCAGAGCAAACAGCCAAGGCAAGACCTTGGTGCTGGAAGTGGAAGGTAAATGAGTGAAAACCACAAATACTGACGTGCAGACCATGGTGACAATGATGAGGACATGCAAAATTGCAGCCTGAAGAAAATACTCTGCAGATATGTAAATGCCAAGAGCAATTCCCACACTGATGGCATAAAATGTTCGCAACTCAACAATATATGTTATGGGGATAATGGAGGTCACACCAGCTAGAGTGAGAAGGATTGCTGCAATAAGCAACCAGGATGGCCACGTAGGCTTTGAAGCCATGAATCCGTATATGGAAATGTCATCAGTAGATTGACGTGCAGACCTGATTAGGTCAGAGTGATAAGTCCATGCCATTGGAGTCGGTGGCTGCATGAGAATGAATAGCAGACCCGTTGCTATGGCCAATACCAAGTATCTCTTTGCAGCCTACAGATGAAAATGGAAAATCTTCAGTCGGTCATAATAAAAATAAAAGCACACGCTAATGATTATCAGCAAAAGCACAGGTTAGTGCGGAACAAAATCAATACTGGGAAAAGCACGTGCATGCAATTAAAATAATACTCCCTCCGTCCC
>JAPKLW010001112.1:39974-54491 GCA_026898455.1 Plectranthus barbatus
AGATTTGGCACAATAACCAATGCGAGTAGAGATAGAGGAAATGAGTATTTTATTAGTGAGTGGAGATTAACTTTCCATTTTAGGTAAAGGGACAATTAAATGGGACGGACAGAAAAGGAAAGAGGGACTAATGAAGTGGGACGGAGGGAGTAATAATTATAAAGAACTGTACCATGACATGGGAAAAGTGCAAAGCAACAATCGGTATACAAGCTAAGCCTGTCAAGAGAATGCAAGACCCTAAAAGCAAGCCATCAGATGGGGACCTTCCATTCCACCACTGAAGGGCTTCAAAGATTGTTTCACGACAAAACCAGACTGACAGAGAAACTACACCAGCATGCGCATAACCTTGAAACGGTTTCATCTTTGATGCTGAGTTTTTTGATCTATCCCTGCAAGGAAATTAGATCCATTAAATGTCAGTCGAAAAAGGTGTAACAACAAAAGGGAAAGGGTTTTGCCAGTACTTATATAGCAGCAATGGAGGAGATACTGCTAATAATAGAACAGCTGATACCCATAACACAGTCTTCGAAGCCAAAACAAGCATGGATAATTTTGCACAATACAGACAAATAAGAACCCAAACTGCCTTCGATCCAATTCTCCGATCAACAGAAAGTCTCCTGACAATGGCCAGGCCCGCAAAAGTAGTCATGGCAACCATATAACTCGGGTACATCACATCATCATCCATCCCATAATAGTACACGTTTGAATAGTTGAAAAAATTGTTCTCAATATAGCACAACAACAATGCATGGCCGATCAATCCGGCTTCAGTTAGAAAATGAAATTGTGAAGGAAGAAAGGCTAAACCAGGAACTGCCATTGCCAGAAGCACACTGCCAACTATAAGCTTACAAAAGGATTTCAATGACATGCCTGCTATCCAAATATTCAGATCCCAATAGTTATGCATCATGAACCAAGCAACCATCAAGCTCCCCATCACAACAAATGCAGAGTATGATGATAAGCTCTTTTTTGTAAAAAAACGAGCCAAACAATATCCAGCTACTGAAGGAAGGGGAAGGAACTGTAAAATGAAAAAAGATACTTTCAGTTGTATGACATGCAGTTTTAAAACATGAAGAGTAAAACACAATGCACATTAGTCTTTCCCAATCTCCAGTAAATAACTCTCGAGTTTTCCAAAAAATTTTAGGAAACTGAAAAAGAGAGAATGTAAATGAGCCGAAGATAACTTGCAACCTACCAAACTTATAATTCTGAAACATAGGCAGCAATTAGATCAATCGTACGATTCAGTATATAAGATCTACGAAATCACATCCAATACATTATTTTGAAATCAACTTCTTTTTTTTACTAAAATACAAATCCCAACCAGCAACTATTGACCATGTGATTGTTCACAATCACAGAATTCTAAAATTGAGAGATCCAATCTGCTATGATGAGTATATAGTGAATGATTATTTACACCAAGGAAATATGATTGAGCTTTGAACTCAAGAATCTTCATTCTGAAACAGGTCGAAATCTCATGAAAAAGAGACGGCTACTTTTTAAGCAATTTTCTGTCCACCTTTCTCTTTACGTTGCTAAGTAGAAGTGTAATATAATGGTGAGAAAACATTATCAGCCCAATACTTGGTGGTTTTTTAAAGATTATGTGTGTAGTGTGGGGGAGCATAATTTCTAAGGTATATTCTCCAAGCATTTTCTAGAAACCTTCCTATGGTAGTCCATGTCCTATTTGTAATAGTTAAATTAACACTGAGCAACCTGTGAATCCTCAATATTTAATGTATACTTATTTGAGTTTTATTTTCCAAGGCAACTAGTCAACATAAAGAACATCAGCAAGGAATACAATTGCATAAAGCACACTTAAAAACGTATGGAAGAGATATGCCTTCATTTTAAGAAGATACTCCCTAAACAACCACGTAATGAATTCCATACAAGTTCTCAAAAAAAAATTAAAAAATAACAGAGGAAGAGAACAATTGAGGTCAGTAAGCTATAGTTTCATGCCAACCAGACTTTATTAAACGTAACTCGATCAGAAAAATGCATACCAGGATAGGAAAACCAACAACAATAGCTCCAGCAGCGCTGACAGTGACAGCCAATGCAGTGAATGCCAGTGAGCTGAATGCATCAGAAACCATAACAAGAGCATAAGATCCAGCACCAGCAGCTCCACCAAGCATTGTGATTGTGACAAGTAGATAATTCAGTGGCGGTGGAACATGAATGTATCGACCAAATGAATGGAAAACAACTCGAATCTCAAGGCATATGACAACTACAACTAAAGCCAAGGCACCATTGACAAATCGAATGCTCCGCAACTGGTACTCGTTCTTAGTAACCCACCACAATGCCCCTCTAGTAGACGCATAAATTTGAAGCAAAAAGGGAATGAAGAAAAGGAGGAACAAGTCGGAGATAGCAGCACTGGATGAAAACATAACCAAATAGTGCGAGGCAATGTGGAACGATAAAGGAGAGAACAAAAGATTCAGAGTGTGCACACAGCTCTCAAGCTGCCCAAGAATGAAACTATCCCCAGGGACCTCACCTCCATGATAATTCGATTCTTGCTTCAATTTGAACGAGGATACACGAGGGACTGAATACAGCCAGTAAAAGATGCAATTAAAAACCATGAAATAGTAAGCAGCATTAGACATACCCACTGCAGAAACAGTTGCCCAGGTGAAAAGTGCGGAAGCAATGAGTGGAACACATGCGAACAAGAGGCGTTCAAGAGCGAGCACAATTGCGGGGTACTCGATCTGTATCCACTTGAACTGCAGAGAAACCCAAACTCCGATTAAGAAAGTCGCCAACGCACAAGTGAAGGCAGCGAGGAGAGCAAGGGAAACATAATTGAAGGTGTAGTAGAGAGACGAGCTGAAGAAGAACGTAATCTGCGCAGCGATGAGGGTAAACCAGACGGCGAAGAAGGAGCCGGATTTGATATTGAGCGTATCGAGGATGTAAGCAATCATGAGTCCGACAACAAGGGCGCCGACGACCGGAGCACCGCCAAGGTCAAGGAGGAAGGCTGCGGAGGGGACGAGCGCGACGGCTATTCTGGCGTTGTGGACGAATCGAGAGGTCTTCATGGAGGAGCTGGAACGGCGCCTGCTTCCGGCAGGTCCGTTGTAATATAGGGATGTCGGAGGGCTAGGGATAGGGTTTAGGTCGCCGTTGTATGAGGTGGAGGCAAAAGAGGGGGCACTGGAAGAGGGGGAGATGTAAGGGCGGAAAGCCCGGGGCTGGAGATCCGGCGGCAGCATTATGACCGGCGACGACGAACGGTTTCGTGATCGGATCGAATCGAAGTGAGTAAAAATAAATGGAGTCAAAGCATTGTGATTTAGACTATTTTGTTGGGGTTAATCCATAAATATTTGGCCATTTCTTGTTCCGGCATAGACGACGTGTTTGAGAGAACGGTGGCCGTTCGATTGCTTCTAAGTTTGAAGGTTCGCTGTTTTGAGCTTTCAGTTTTGTCTAGTGAGTGTAGTGTGGGTGTGAGATGTGTGTTTTGTAACACAGTGAAATATTTGAATGTATTCCATTTTGTTTAGATTTAATGTTATATTATATGTATTTCATACGTAACGTTTTACATCTATGTATTCAAAATACAAATTGAATGATGTATTATATACTGTAATGAAATATATCATTTGTATGTGTAGATGTTATCGTGTCCAGGGCCGGTCGTGCTAGAGGTGCGCCGCACCGGGGCCCCAAATTTATTGGGACACTATTTTTATAGTATATATGTTAGTATTAATATTGTTGTACCCCAAAATGTTGATTCTCAAAATTTCGGATTGGACCTAGCGTACGTTACCGGAACCCGCGATGTCAAACATCGACGGTTGTTGAAGATGACAGAGCCCATTGAACATTCGTAGTTCGACGGATATGGGAAAAATCAATGGTCCTATTGGTTCGATGAGCACGTCTGCTTAGCTGTCTGTATGCGCCTTTTTATTTGTAACCGATCTCATAAATGACCAAGGGGTACAATATTGATTGTCGTAATAGCTAGTTGGCTCATGATTAATGTAATTAAGCACATTAAATATAGGGATGTACTAATTAAGTGAGGGAAAAAAACATATATATAGGAGAGAATACGTCGCAGGCGAAAGGAGGAGGGGACACACGGAAAACAAAAAAGGGAGAAGAGAAAAGAAAGAAAACAAGAAAAAACCTTTTTCGGAAGCCATCCCTTCCATCGTTCTCTGCAAGTACCTTCTTTGAGAACCCACCATCTGACCTAAATTCTCACCATCAACAATTGGCGTCGTCTGTTGGAACTGGAGAAAGGAAACGAGATGACGATAGAAGCCTACAGGAATCTCAGATGTCGGAAAACCAAATGAGAGCCAATTTCAAGAGGAACATGAAAAAAATGCAGGACGAGATGGAGGCTCTATGAGAAGAAAATCGCAGGACTACTCTGGAGGCCGATGGCCTTCGGGGTCAATTAGCCCAGTTTTACAAGCAGTACGAGGAAGAAGAAAGTCAAGATGAGGATGTGGGATCGCACCGCAAGCATACTCACTATTAACATACTCGTTGTTCTTCAAGTCGTTCCCAGAGCTCGCGTCAGTCTTCTCGCATGACTCGTTCAAGTTTGGGTGATATCCGGGAGAACGAGAAGATGGCAGCATTGGAAAAAAGGCTTGATGACATGGCCAAACTATTAGTTGCTCCACGTCCGGTCGCTCCTGCTCCTGCAGCAGTCGGGATCCCGTGTCCAACACCTGGGTTGGCTTCTCGGTCGGCTCCTGGCAGCGGTGGCGAGTTGTCTCACCGTCGATCTCGATCTCATTGTTGTTAGGACCGTCGGCCATTCCTGCAAATAGAATTAGTGCAGTTTTGTTCCTGGGGCCCCACGGTGAGCACCAAATTATTGAGGTTCAAGTATAATGGATACGAATCCCCGAGAATTATATATGGATACACAGGAAATAAGGACAATTGAACAAATGTTAAAAAAATGTAAAATCTATAAATTGAATCGTAGAATAATGGTTATGCCGAATTACGATGGGAAAATAAGAAGACAAGCTCTTCAGGTTTAACAAATTACACTGCTGGACTTCTAAAATAATTCGAACTGTAATATCGTATGAGACTAGATGCCGAAAAAATTAGCGTACATGGGGGTATTTATAGGGACGTACTGGTTTAGGGTTTCTTCTAGGATTTCCGTGAGTCTCGCCAGGAAGTTGGGTGGCGAGCTCCGCAATTATCAGAGCCGTTGAGCCGAATACAGTTGGTTCAGTCCGAAAATGCTGCGAACCTATCCTTATCCGCCCGCCATCTCTCTCAACCGCTTGATGGTCGTTGGGTGGTTCGATTTATGCAGGGTCGGCCCTGTGATTTCCGGGGCCCGTGCGATGAGCATAGATGGTGCCCCAATTTTACTATTATAATTATAAATAAAAAATATTAAAATTTACTATAAGTATAAATTATGGCTCATGACATATATATATATATATATATATATTAAAACAAAACAGGGGGACAAATATGTAAAATACCGTTGAGAAAAAAAACAGTTAATATAATAACCAAATCTATGTAATGTAATAAATAATGATTTGAATTGTAAGATTTTTTATTTAAATTTCATGGATAATCCAAATCTGAATATTTACTCAACATAAATAGTACTTTTGGATATATTAAATATTATTTGTTTAAGATATATTTAACATTATATTTATTATTTTAAATATATTCACCATTTAAAATAAGAATTAGATATTGTTGATTTGGTATATAAAATGGATGGATTATTTTATATATTTATGTTAATATTTATTATCAAATAAAATAATGTAATAACTATATCTATGTAAAAAAAAGTTGATGTAATAATTATGAAAAATATCACATTTATTTGAGAGAGATGAAGATTGAGATAGAATTTGAATTTGAAAAAAAATATATATCCAAAAAAAATTAGGCAAAGATATTTTTATGATTTGAAAATTTTTATGGAATACTAATATATATATATATATATATTCATAGAAATGATTGAAAAATCAAAATGTAAAATTATTAATATTCGAATTATTATGAAACTAAAAAGTCAATAATAAATTGTATAAAGAAATATTTGAGATAATAATTTGGAATGTATAATTTTAAATTTTTATTTTTTTTTCCTAATTATTTTTTATTGTTAATTTTTTAGATATGTGTATAGATGTTTATGTTTCTCGATTTTGGATATATCATATTAATTATTTGTATACAAATATATATTTTTTGCATATTAAAAAAATATTGTAATGATAAAGATTATTACTGAGAATTTAATTGAAAAAAAAAACTACATTGCTAAATTGAGGTATATATTTAAATTTTATTTTTATACCAATTATGATTGAATTACAATCAATTTAAAATCTCATTAAGATATGATTCACACACAATATATAAATAAGATTTTAAGGTATATGTATATTAATATATTTTATTTGTTTAGATTTACAAATTATTTAAATGTATTTTTGGATATATTAAGATACAACTTTCATAATATATAATAAATATTAGAGATTTGAATTTATTGAACGAATTTATAAAAATGAGTGTTTATATTTTACTATAAACGCAAAAAATAAATGTTCTTTTACTTGGAAATCATGCGAGTTGTGACTTGTGATAATATTCATCAATACACAAATCTTAAACAGAAATAATAATTTTAAATATGATATAAACCAAAATGCATAACTATCATTTACAGATAATCTCATATTTCTCTTTTATTTTTTAACAAACTTACCACTAAGAATCTCACAATCTATTTCTTAAAAAATAAACTAACAATATATTAGATCTTTTTTTTTCCAATTCAAGAACATTTTTAAAATCCTTTTAAATAGACTAATCACATTTTTTTAATTATAAAATAATGAATCTAATATTGTGAAGAAGAGTATTGTGATATCTTACCATATATTTTGTTTGAATTTTTGAATTTATATAAGGCAAAATATAAACTTAACTATTTAAGTCATCTACTATATTATTTTAATTGAGTTAAAAGATGAATTTGTTTATTTTAGGATTAAAATGATTTTGTAAATTCAATATTAAAATAAATTAATACTAACATATATTTTAAAAATAGTGCCCCAACATTTTTGGGCCCCAGTGCGGCGCACCTCCCGTACGGCCTCAGGGCCTGCCCTGAATTTATGCCTATAGAGCTACTCCCCGACTATTACTCTTCACGCTTCTCGGACTGCTCTTCACGTTCATCGGGCTATCCTTAATCGAACTACTTTATCCGATGGGCTATCGTTTTCGTACGGGTTGTCCCACTGTTGGGCCTCCAAAAAGCGTTAGTTGGGCCTTGTATTGGGCCTTTAGTTGAGCTGATTATTTCGTATCCAAACAAATAACAAAATCAAGTGTACAAGCGAGAACATTTATTTTTATGGTTACTTACATTTATTTTATAATTACTATATTTAAAGAATTTCTAAAAACGTGCAATATTTTTTTTTTCCTAAATCAAGTATTTTATGTATAATTATTTTTATGAAAATATTAAATGCTTTTATTCTTTTATCACTATACTAAATAAGCATGATAAATATTAAAGAAAAAAAATTCACTGTAATTACAAACATACAACTTTCATGCTAAAAAAAAAAATCACATCACATTAATATTAATTAATTTTTTTTATTTTATATTTATTTCATTTTTGTATGAATAAATAATAATAAGAATTTTAACAAAATTGTATTTGAGTTATGATTTTTTAGATCACATTTGTATCAATTTATTCCATCAACTATTTTTCTGAAATAATATGCAGAATATTTTATGGTCCAATTTTGAAAATTAAACAATTTTTGTAAGTATTTTGTTTGATCTATTTCTATTTTACTTTTATTAAACTATTTTGATGCACCATACTTAAAATAAATATATACTCTAATTATATTAATACATAATATTGATAATTTTAATATAGTTTTTAAAACAATTACTAAATATATAATTTTGATAATTATACTTGTATATTATAAAATAAAATAATAAAAATATTTGATTCAAATATGTGCAACTGATCGATGTAAATCTAGTTAATCACTATAATAGGATATAATTGATGTTTATATATATTGTTGAGGTTCGATTTTCGGAGAAATCGGAGCCCTTAGAACTTTATTAGAGAATAGCAAATAGCAACTATACAAACAAGAAATAAGTGATGGATGAGCGATAACCAAACGTATAGAACAATTAATAAACGTGAAAATGTGATTAGATTTGTGGAAAAATCGGCAGAGTTACAGCAATGTTTCTATCGTAGGGAAAAGTTGTCGAAAAATGAACTACATGCCCCTATTTATAGACAGGGTAGGGGCAGGTGAGTGAGATCTAACCCTAGGCGTCGAGCTGCAACGGCTCGCCGCGAATCTTGGAGCAATTCCGGGTTTTTCGGGGACGGTTAGGGCGTCAACGGTCGGGTGCCGCCTGCTGATTAGGGTTTCTCTTTCTGGAGCGTCTCGACATCGACCCTCTGTGCTCCTCGATGACGAGGGGCTCAAGCCATCGGTGGCGAGGCTCTGACTTGGACAGATTTCGGTGTCTCGTTGGCCTTGGTGAGCTGGTCTCTTGTGCTGGGCCGTTCGCACGGGCCGATTCGTCTATTGGGCTTGGCCCCAACAATAGCCCCTTTTGGTTGCAGGGTCTATCCGGGATAGGCCATGGAACCAAAACTACGAGTTAAGACTCGCTACAGAGTGCGGAATCTCGAGGCATCCAAGAGACAATCCTCGGGCCCTGAAGGTACTTCCTGAGAGAGTAGCTTCGATAGGAAGTAGTCGGAATACTACTTCTGATCGGTACGAGGATTCCTTGGGAACGCAAGCGTACGATCATGCGGGGAACATCGGGGTGTTCTCCGCGGGCCAATGCGTGAGTCCGGGGGTCACGTGTGTTAGAATCATTCCGAGGAATGTTCTCTTGCATGGAGCGATACTCTCATGCGTGCACTCTGTTTAGGCTTCGTGGAGCGCTGGCAGGGCGAGTTATAGCAGATCGCAAGATACCTGGTGAGTTCCCGAGGGGAGGCCTCATATTCCCGTTGATGGTGTTGATCGCGTTATAGTTCCCCCTGCTGTGGGATTTTGTCGCTCGGGGTTTCCCTTGACAGGTCGCACCCGACGAGAAGAGCGCCTCGACGTCGAGGCTTGAAGCGTCTCGACGTTGAGCTCTACACTTTTGATTTTGCCGCCCTTGGAGTGGCACGATCGTAATTTAGGCCAACTCCGGGGGCGAAGTCGGGGATGCGAACGGTTACTCGCATAAATATGTGCGCGGCTCCTTCATTTCGTCATTTTCACTTCTCCGAACTTTCGACTGGATTCTCCTGTTGCATCCCTTTTTTATTGTTATTGTTCCGGCGATGGCGAGTACACTCCTCCCGACGACCATTCCGACGTCTGCTCCTGTCTTTCCCGTTCTTCGTCATTTCTTGTTCGTTATTTATTGGCTGATCAGGTAAGCACCGCATCTCCCCTTGCTTTTTACTTGCCTTTTGTTTCGTTTTCCCTTATCAATCGTATCCACACTTCTCGTTGGGTTCGTGCGTGGTTTAATTTGGAGTTTATAGCCTAGGATTTAGTGATTTTTGTCGATTGTCATTCGTCAAGGAACTGTCGTATGTGTGCTTCATTCGCGATTTATTCGCCCGCCCTTGACTTTGTGATTCAGATTGGCTAGTTTCGTTGAGTGATTGCTTGGTTTGTTTTTTGGGTTGCGCGCGTACGTTCCAAGGCGTGTCGGATGTTGAGGTGCGTAGTTAATCTTGGCACTGGTCCAGTCGTGTTTGTCGTGCATGCGTTTTCGATTGGATCACTAGGATTAAGTGGGTTGTGTTGTTGAGATTTTGGCATTCATGTATGCATTCTTTTCCCTGGTTGCGTGAATTTGATGTATGTCGGTTGCATGGATGGGTCGGCGTGCGTGTCTCTTCGTGTCGGGCTTTTTGATTACGAGGTCTTTTCCCTATCGTTCCTTGCGTGCGTATTTTTCGATTGCATTTTTCGTTTCTTACTTTGTGGGGGACCTCTTTCTTTGCCAATTTTTGTTTGGACTTTTTGTGATTACAGCTATCATGGCTAATTCGCCTGTTGAGATCTGGGAAGAACCGTCCTCCTCTTCGGGTTCTACCGAGGCAGAGGTTAGGAGGTCTCCGCGCCAAGAGGCTGCCTCTTCGGTCTCGAGGGAGGTTCGGTTTCGAGATGTGCCGCCCGTTTTGGACCTCGACCCCGAGGAGATTCCCGAGGAGGAGGGCGCCACAGAAGAGAGCGAGGGCAGCAACATCTTATTCAAGTTAAGAATGCATCATTTAATGCAAAAAAAGCAGATATTTAGGAACATTTTTATGGGTAATTGATGCATTTTTTATCCTGAACGTAAATATAATGAAGAACATATACCTGCTGAATATAAAATCATGATTTTCGCGCGAATCTTCTAAGTTTAATATATTCAATATGGATATCATATGAATCGTCGTAAAAATACGTTTAATTTGATATATGATTCGTAGAATCGAGAAAGATATAATCGTTTGATTATAATGGGAGGAAAGAGAAAATTAGGGAGAGATAATGTTTAGATCTAAAATAGAGAAGACGGTAATTCAAACTTAAATGCTAAATTACTAAGATATCCCAATTATATTATTTATTCAATAAATCGTGAATTATCATAACCCAATGATCAATAAAATAAAGGATCCAGATTCTTTCTCATTTAGTATAAAAAAACTATTATTATATAATTATTACTATATATATATATATATATATATATATATATGAAAAAAACTCAGCTCTTGATTTCATCAAAATCAATGAATAAAAATTATTCCTATTTAAAATTTTGGAGATTTTAGAATGGACCCAATCCACATATATATATATATATATATATATATATATATATATTTTTGGGCCATATGCAAAATATGCATTTTTATATATTCAACACAAAACCCTAAGATTTGCTCCTCCGACGCCTGTCTTCCATCCTAACAGTGTTTTTGCGGCCCCTTTTCAGAAGCACGATGGTGATTTCATCTACATATTTTTGACAGTTATCACGAATTTATGTGTTTTTATCGCTGCTGATTTTTCCGTATATTTGATAAATTGATGTTCGTAAATAGGTTCTATCAAACGATTACGATTTGCTCAACCCACCGGCGGAGCTCGAGAAGAGGAAGCACAAGCTTAAGCGCCTCGTTCAATCCCCTAACTCTTTCTTCATGGTACTAATTGTTCCATGTTTTTTATTTTATTTTAATAGAAATACATGTATTAAACTCACACACCCATTATTTGTTCAATGTTACTGTATATTGATGTTCGTATTTGATATTTACTTACTTTTTTTTTTTTGCTTGATTTTATGCTGTTTCTGATGATAGGATGTAAAGTGTCAGGGCTGCTTTAATATGTAAGTCTTATTATTTTAATTGAATTATCTTGTTTCATCCATCGATTTACATAATTTGATGTTTGAAAAAAGCATGATTTTGTTTGTATATGTGTACAGAACCACCGTGTTCAGCCATTCTCAAACTGTTGTGGTGTGCGGCAACTGCCAAACAGTGCTGTGCCAACCTACGGGTGGGCGTGCGCGGCTCACAGAAGGCTGCTCCTTCAGAAGAAAGGGTGACTAATTTAGTTTGCCTATCTTTTGTTTTGCAAAATTGAACTGTAGCAAATAGCTATTGGTGTTGATTCCTGTTTTTGAACGAAAGAGGGCTATTTAGTTTAATGCTTTCACTTTTAGGAGTTTAGATTTGTTGGATAATGTTATGTGATCTAGTCTTCATTTATGCAATTTGAAAATCGTTAATTAAAGTTTATCTTTGTTCCGTCTTGATATTACTTGCTTTTGAAGCCATTATTTGCTGACTATAGTTGGTACAAATATGATTTCTCATTTTGCTCCACTTTAAGCTTGATGTTTGAGGCATGATTACCAATGCTCTGCACTGTAGTTTTTCAGAAATGGCCTATAATGGTCTGACTTAAGCATATCTGACATTATTTGCTCTAGAGAGAGCCCTGTCAGTTTGATTTCAAGGTGGTTAGAATTTAGAAACAGATGTTGAATTCTGACCTATAAATTAAAGTTGCAAATTTTAAGAGGGATAACTCATTCCTCTAAGCGAAATATGTGGGCTTCTTGTGTTTGATCAAGATTCAGTCTTTCTTATGTATTAGCATATAGAGCTTCCATTTTTTGTTGCTTGGATGTGTCCAATTTTGTATATCTGTAGTAGCTGTTGTACACTAGAAGTGCAAACCATGATAAAGATTAATGTTCTTAAGGTGCTCTTGAATTTGTTGGTCAACTCTGTTCACTGTTCTTTTAGGCTCTTGTATGAACTAGCTGTGTTGTTGGACCTCAGTTGCAGTGTTTTTGTGGAGTCCATTGATTATATTTGGTAGACTCAGAAATCCTAGAATCAACCATGCCATGCTTTGTAGCCCAATAGGGTTATGGGTATCCACCATAATTATTCAAAATTGCTGCATTCAATTGTATCACTTGATATCCCTACCACACGACCAATTCAACATGAAGTTGTAGTAGTAGACAAGTTTTGATAGCTGTTAATTAGCGGAGAGTGAGGTGTGAGCAAAAAACAGATGAATATCTCTTTTAACTCTTTGTAACAAACATTAGAGACGTAGATGTAATTAAAGTCTCTTATGCACAGGATTTTCCATGCATAGTTGCTCCTGAAGTGACCAAATAAGGTTTAGCTAATTGTATTACTACATATACATAGTCAACTTGGGCTAGCATAGTTTGGCTAAATTGGCCAAACCACTTTATTTTGACTTATTTTGGGGGCAGAATTAGAGTTGGTTAATTTGTAAAATCGGTAAGTAAAGAATACTGGTTCAATAGACAATTTAAAAACTAAGATATAAAACCTGTAATTTTACCGTATGTAATGATAGTTATAAAATTATTGAAGTGCAATATTAATTCAAACAATTTCATTCCTAGGTTGGCCTGCCACTCATATCTGGGTGATTATACGTCGAGTCTAGTAGAGCAGACGAAGCTTAGGATTGACTTGTTTGAGCTTGAACCTTTTTCCTCGTCAAGGGTGGCTCAATTGGGCTTAATTTTTCTATTTTTAATTTTATAAAATTAATTATTTATATATTATGCATTAATATGTAATGAAATATTAGATTAAGGGATAAAAATTTAAATTACAAAGTTTGCTGGGGTTCGCCAGCCGAAGTTTGGCATAGGCTCATGAGTCTATTCAACCGAGAATTCTAAAGCTGAGCTAAACAAGCACTCAAGTATCTTGGCCTCAACTTTATCAGTATCTAGTTACTTTCAAAATTAATCTCAAATAATTTATAAGCCGGTTTCACTTCACTTATGATCATCCTTACTCTTATTCAATTCCAAGTCTTCAAATCGTTTCTCCTCTCCAAGTTAAAATATAGAAATGGGCAACCCTTCTTTCCAAGTCTCTAATTTTATCTATTTGCCTTAAATTGGTTTATGTGATTTTCTTCAACTTTTGAGTTGTTTGCATGCTAAACACTTCTATATTGATTTGATTATTTGTTGAATTGATGTCATTCTGATTTGTTTTGTTAGCCTATTCGAGCAATTCGATTTATAAAATTCTATAAGGGGAACCCTATGCTTCATTATGCACACTTGTAACAAACACAATGTCATGCACAATCACAAATTAATAATGTGAGGATGGAGAGACATTAGGATTAAGGAGAAGGAGTTGGTTTCTTGAGGTTGAGGGTGAACCCTGAAAAATAGGGTGTTTAATTATCATGTCTTGCCATCATCGACCAGACAAAACTAAATAGAGTGTAATTCAAGTATAAAAAAACAGAGTTGATGTGGAAGTAGAAGAATGGTACTCCCTCTGTTCCATTGAAGTAGTCTCACTTTCCTTTTTTGTTTGTCCCATAGAATAGTCCCATTTTCCTAAAATGGCAACCTTTTTCACACTCACCAATAAAATATTAATTCCACTACACTCACAACCCTTAATTTTCGTGCCGAAAAGAAAAGGGACTACTTCACCGGGACGGAGGGAGTAATATATTTGTAGTGTATGTATGCTTTGGTTTTAGCTTATCCAGTAGACATGTGCGAAGGTAAAAGCTAGAGTAGAGTTGGGTTATGAGTTTCCCCTCACGTGCACAATTGTCTTTTAGTTTTCGTGGTCTAAAGTTTTTTTTGGGGAAGAGAGAAAATCAAAACCTTAGTCAATTTCATAGCCGCAAAATCCTTTACACACTCTCAGTCTCACGCCTTTTAACACTTCTCTTGCCCCCACTTTCCCCATTTCTTACTTCTCTTTTTCTTCCTTTCTTTCTTTCCTACGAATTCAATTCAACTCAATTATCTCAATTTCAAAGTGCGATTCATTTTCTTCATTCTCAA
>JAPKLW010001112.1:54501-86673 GCA_026898455.1 Plectranthus barbatus
CTCAATTATCTCAATTTCAAAGTGCGATTCATTTTCTTCATTCTCAATTATCTCAATTTCAAAGTGCGATTCATTTTCTTCATTCCAGATCCGTAGATTGACTGTTTTTTACACTTATATTCATTTTCAAATGAGATTCAATTAAAGAATTACCCCGGGTGCGGCTGTTCTTGTTCATTTCAAAAGCAAGACCATTCTTGATGAAGTCTATGATTGGTAGAGATGAAAATAAAAAAGAGAGAAAATTAAAAAAAAAAAAATTCAAGAAAGTTTATTCAAGGTTGCACATCATGAATATGAATAGGATATGGAATGAAGCCATAGAGGGATGTTAGTCAACTTCTCACGAGATTCACAGCAATAAATTAAGTTTTAAAAACAATAATGGAAAAGTGGCAAAAAAACACCACAATGAAGAAATTAGGTGAGTAGAGTAGATAATTGGAAGTGGACAAAGATTGTGTATGGTATCCCATAATTGATTGAATAAGATGGTCAAGGGTGGCTTTGTGTGTGTGTCTAGATTGATGATGCTACTAATTAGGTGCATCTTCCTAGTTAATGCTTGCATCCCACTTTTTTGAGAGCACATGCAAACAATTGAAAATTCAAGGACTATCAACGAGTCAATTTATAAATTCAAGAACTCCATCTGCATATTTTAATATTCCAAAACCAAATTTCTTTTCATTTTTGGTCTCGAGCTAGTTTGAATATCTTGGTAATCACCAAAGTTTGATCAAAATTAGTGCTATATATGTAGAGTTGAAACTTTTGCTTCTCTTGAGTAATTTCTAGGTTGATTATTGTAAAAGAGTGGGGTTTGCATAGAGAGAGCATCTTCTAGTTGTTAGCTCCAAGTTTCTCCAAGAAAAAAAAAAAAAAAAAAAACTCTATGAGACCATCTCCAACAATAGCTGGAGAATAGCATGTCATGCATCAATTGCAATGATACTGCCTCCAGCAGTCCACCACCGGTGCCAAACTCTTGCGCTACAATTGCTGAATGTGCGCAGTGATGCTTAATTTTTAATGTTGCGCTACTTCACAAATTTATTTTTTTATTCAATTATTTTTTTTATTTAAACTCTTTAAATTGTTATTTATTATGAATCTGATATATCATTTCATTTTATTTAAACTCTTTTAAGTATAATAATAAAAATACTCATGAAATCTAATATATCATTTCGTTTTATTTAATGTATCACGATCTATTTACAAATTTTATTTATTATTTTATAAATTTTTTTAATATTTATTATATTGAATAAATAATAAATGAATCAAAATGGAATATTCTATTGTAGAGTTGACTGTTGGAGATGAAAAATGAAAAAATTTAAAATTGAATGTAGGATAAAGCAGAGTTGAATGTATTGTAGAATTTGTTGTTGGAGATGGCCTTAACTAAGAAATTGAAGAATAATTTAGTTATTGATTTAGAACTTAAATTCTCAATTTAGGAATTGAAAAATAAATTCTCAATCGAGAAATTAGAAAGATTCGAAATATAGGTTCTGAATTGTAAACTCATATTTTGGATTGTGAATCGATACTTGAACAACTTTTTAGGTAATAGTAAATTGATAAAGCCCAAAAAAAATTATATGTATACAAAATTCTTGAAAATAGGGCCTATATTTGAATAATTGTTGGAACTATGTTTAGGATAAGAAAATTAAATTTCATTCAATTTGAGATAGCTAAATTAAAGCTGGAGATTCCAATTCTTTCACATACTTTGAGTGGAGAAACTACTTAAGCTGGCTAGCAATGAAACATTTTCCCCCAAATTTGGGAGTTATGCATCATGTTTTCCACTTTCAAACAACATTAAAATGAATCTTTTGGAGCATTTTTGGGCAGAAAATATTTTCACTTTTGAGACCACATTGGTGAGATTTCGGGCTGACCACATTAATCTAATGTTTGTGATATCGATTGCTTTGACTAATAATGTCTGCTCAGAAATGGTGTAATCTTATAGTCATAAAAAAAATAAAAAAATAAACATAAGAAATTACCTGAAAGGGTTCACCAATATTCAATTAATTACAAAGTTTTTTTTTTATAAAAAAAAATAAAATAAAAATGATGCTCATGTTCCACTTAGGCTCTCTTTCAACAATTTGAAAGAAGAATGTGATCATTTGAATAAAACTGAACAAAACCATCCAATATTGATTCCACCTTCCTTTCCTCTCATCAAAATGTTGTCATTGACTCTTTTTCAACCAAAATGTTCTTGCCAGAATCCTCACAAATAAATTTCTTGCATTCTTTGTCTGAAATCTGAATCACACACAGTAGTTAGTTTTTGTAGTGTGAAGGCATGATCCAAACCCATTTTTAAAAAATTACCCATGTAAAGTTTTGTGTGTGTGTGACTGGGCTATGTGTTAGGTAGTACCAGCAATTATTTATTTATAAAGAAAAAAAAAACTAAAGTAAAAGACAATGTGTAGGTTCCCCTCCATCACATGGTACCCAATTAGCCTTTTTGATCTCTCTTGTTTTATGCTTTGGTTTAGATACCAAGAAAATCCAGGGGTTGTGCCTTAATCTCATGATAATTCAACCTTGAAAACATATACAAAAACAAAAATTAAAGTTAGCCCAATACATGGTATTTGGATTAGGGGAAAAGTTGAGGAACATGACATTTGAAATAATCATAAATTTCTTTTGCCTTAAATTGGATGCACATGGCTTTGATTATCATATTCATATTCCCCCATGATTTTCCACTATTAATCAAAAAAAGGCCCCAGTTTTTCTTGCTCTTTTCCTACAAAATTAGTTTCTGTTTTGGACTCTTTTTCTTCTCAACATGCTTTCTTCTACTGAATTTTACATTTATCTTTACACACGTAGTCTTCTTGCAAATTCTCTCATTCTTTCTTGGATGGTATAAGAGAGTTAATTGTGTATAGTAACACAATATTTTACTTAAATTTATTGTTATGTAACATTTTTATACATGTTTTAATTATAATAAATGCATTTTCGTTTTACTTTTTTCACCATTAAAACACACCATGGCTTTTATTTATGAGTCATTTTTTTTTTAATATTCTAGTTCAATCCCAAGTATACAAAAATGCTTTATGACTAATTATATGTTGTAATCACAAAAATATGAAAAGATTGTGTTGTAATTGCAACATTTTTAAAATTATGCTATATTCCCTTCGTCCCGCATAAATTGTTCATTTTTCCTTTTTCGTTCGTTCCATGATGTTAGTCAACTTCCTTAAAATAACAAGTTTTTTATACTCATTAATAAAATATTTATTTCACTACCACTCACATACCTTAGTTATCGTGCCCGATCAACAGGTGACAATTTATTGGAGAAGGTGGGAGCATTAGCAAATTTGATAAAAATCACTTGACCCTAAAAAGAAACATGACTGAGAAAGTTGAAGTGACATTGATACTGGGACCAAAATACCCTCAAGAATTGCCAATTTCTCTGAATATGATAAGGCTAAAATAGATTATTTCTCTTGTAAACAAATGTCAATTGTATATGTAAAGAGAGACTAACTTTATGTTCAAGAACTTAATGATTGAAACAATCAATCTAATAATTTTTATAAATAGTGTATTTAATTATATTTATATATATATACGATTCTTAGAGTTTTAGATTGGCAATGTCACTGGTTCAATAATTTCTTGAATAAAAATATTTTAATTTGATGTGTATAATAATAAATGTATATGTATGTTTAAATTAGTGCTTGAGTATATAGTGACATCTTAACTTAATGAATAGTAGTATTTAGAATCTTAGATTCATCCTTGAGTGCGTGAGAGACTCACTGTTGAATCCTCCTCTTAATCTTGATTTAATATTGTAATTTAGTTTTTTAAAAAAGAGTATTTAGATAAATAGTTGTAATGAAATGAAAATGAAAATAAAAGAGGCACCCAATGAAATGATTATGATGAGGAAAATAAAAATGGTTTGAAGTAGGGAAACCTCATACAAGAATGATGAAGGGAGTGAGCCCAATGATTGCTATCAATCCCATTCAAATCATAATTGGATCACATAGTTAGAAAGAATTGAGCAATCATCAAGTTGTAATCTCATGGATTGCATGCTTAATTATGCCACATTAATTTCTTCTAATAATCAAGCCATGATCATTATATCCACTCCCCTATATATCTTGCCATGCCCAAAAAGATCAAATCTCTCTCTCTCTCTCTCTCTAAATATATATTAATTTGCTCCATAATTAATTTTTTTTCTTTTAATCGTTTTCCTTTAGGAAGAAGAATAAGAATTAAGAAATGAAATGGTTGGTTTCCAAAATTAATAATTGGAGGAATAATTCATGTGTAAGAAAATAAAGATTGGATATATAATGGCATTGGATTCAGAGATGCATATGGCTAATAATGATGCATGTGATGATCAATCCAATTAGTTTAATTAAGGAGCTCCATGTTCGAGTACTCCTACTAATTACTATATATATATATATTTATAAATCATAATTAATTAATAAATTATCAAAAGCTTAAACAATAAACAACTCTGGATTATCTCCTTATTTAAACTCCCCAAATCCTGCACCCTCATTTCATGATTCATCCATCAACAACAACAACAACATATTCTTCTCAGCCACTCTCACCACCTCTCTCTCATTGTCAGGAAATCTCACTTTCCAAAAACTAACTGATCATAACGGTATCTCTGTCAGGCTCAGGGCTATCTAATCCCAATCCCATTATATTCATCTGTACGTATCTACGTGTTATAGCTATATTTGATTTGAATAATAATGGATAGCATCAACAAGTCAGCTGGCAGCGCCGCTTCCCCGTCCAAGAGCAAAAGAAAAGGGAGTCAGCAGCCGCCGCAGAGCCCAAACGAGACATCCACGAACAGGTTTCTCGGCGTTAGGCGGAGGCCGTGGGGCCGGTACGCGGCCGAGATAAGGGACCCCACCACCAAAGAGAGGCATTGGCTGGGCACCTTCGACACGGCGGAGGAGGCGGCATTGGCCTACGACAGGGCGGCGAGGTCCATGCGCGGCTCCCGAGCTCGGACCAACTTTGTCTACTCCGACATGCCGCCTGGCTCCTCAGTCACCTCCATCATTTCCCCCGACGAGACGCGCAACGACTTCTCCATGCTCTTCGTCGACTCTCACAGCTCCGCCCACAACCCGCCCGGCCAGCAGCAGCTCTTCTTCGGCCAGGGCGAGCTCAGCTCCGGTCAGTTCTCGGGGTTTCAGCTGACCGGAGACGCGTGGAACCATCAGAGCCACGCCAATTCGAGCGTCGGAAATTACTACGATCAGCAGGTGGGAAGCAGCGGCGATCAGTATCGGCCGCAGATCACTGCCGCGGAGCTCCCACCGCTGCCGCCGGACATCACGAGCAGCTGCTACTCCGGGGAGCCACCGGTGCTGTCAGAAATGGGGCATGGAGTTCTGAACGACATGAGGTACCTGGAGCTGACGGAGCAGCGGCGAAGCATGGACGCGGCGGTGCCATACGACGTGGGAGGGGCGTATTTCGGGGTGGAGGAGTCGACGGACGCCGCCAGAAATAGTTTCTCCGGCGCGTTTGGATGGTTCTGATTAATATCTGGTGATTGGGGGTAATTAAACTATAATTATGCGATTAATTTAAACAAAATGAATGGGTGTGGGGGATTTCTGTTGCTTTCATGTGTGTGTGTTTTTTTCTCTCTCGCAATTTTCCGGCTACTTTTTTTTTTTTATTTATAATTTTTAATTTTTAATCTCTACATTGTAATGCCATCAGCTTATATAATATAATGCATTGAATGGTTTTCTTTTAACAAGAATATTTAGCATATAAAAGTGAATTTTTTGACTGCTGAATTGAAATGTGAAACTTATATGACAAAATAGATGATTTGTGTATATTTGTCGAATACAATTAATTAACGTTATTTGTGACACGTTTAACATATATCTATTGATGAGACGATCATAATATTACGAAATTTAACTATTTAACGAGAAATAAATATACTCTCTCGTGACTTAATGTGCAAATTAATCATTTTATTGTAAGAAATGAAATCATTTTCTTAAGTTATTTTCTATAAGGTCAAATATGTCGAGATAATATAAACTATACTTGAAAGTTCAAAATTGATTCCATCCAATTGCATAAGCAAATAAGTTAATATATATTATCAGGAATCACGTTGTAATTCCTTTTTTTCTTTATTTGTTTTTGTTTTGATGTGTCAAATTAACAAGTTGTCTGTTTAAATGTATTGTATGACGGTCCCTAGATGTGAGAATAGCTAAAAATTTGAAAAGTCATGTATAAGTTTATCGAGTTATAATATGAGCTTGATATCTCACAAGTTTGGATTTCGAAGCCAACAACGATGATATTGTTGGGTTTGTATATAGAAAGCATTTATTACAATGAGTATACGATTGATTTTTCTCCTATCTGTTAAACAAACTTACATGCACGTAACAATGGTATCCTCCTATCTCACCGATAGGGACGATCATACGGCGTGTTGTAGATCGCAAAAGACAGTATGATCACTTGACCTAGTGAGACATAAATATTATCACAGCCGAGACAGCGTTGAGGATACGTCTGTCCGGATGGCTGCGGCATAGTCGGAAGAAGTAATCTGTGTTGGTTACTTGATATGCTGGTACGCAAGGGTGGCGTATTGATTGACCCACATTGAGATGTATTTGTCTGTCTGACATCAACGAATACAAGATCTCGTTCTTGATTGAGTCCAAACCCTAACGAAGGTTCAGGGGTATGCACGGGTTGACTGTTGCTTTGATTTGTCATAGTGGAGAGCCTAAGTAACGTGCTCGTATATCCGCATTTTGGGTAGCAGCAGTTCGTGTAGTACAGCCTGAGACTGAACTTAGGTAACCATATCCGAATAATAGGATGGGGACATTCCCTGAGGAGCTCAATAATGTTCATCGTGCCAAAGTCCTGCAGGCTGATTAAGTTCAGGCACGAGTGATAAGGTTTGAGTGGTATTGCTTAGGAAAATAAGATATTAATTAATTATAGATAGAGCTTGTCAAAAGCTCCGATTAATTAATAAATGTCCGGTAACCTTAAATATGGGGATTCTCAGATAAATACAGCACGTTCTCACAACGTGGTAATAAAGGGGTAGGTCAGTATTAATTATGTGGTGAAAAAGAATTAATATTAATTAATTAATTGTGTCCTAGGTTGTGGACATGGAAATTAATTAATTCATAGGCCCACTTTATTATTTGCATTAGGTCTCATGTCTGGCCCAATTAAATATGCTGAAAAAAGGCCCAGTAACCCATTAGGGTTAAAACCATAAGTCTATAAATAGACAGCTCTCTCTGAAACCCTAGCCACCACAGAACATTCAAATCAGTTCGAAACCCTAGGGAGAGAGAGGGGGGTGGCGCTAGTGTAAGGGGAGGAGATGGGATTTCAACTCCGGGCGACACTTCACAGATCTGTGGAATCCTCAACAGCAGCAGATTTGAGCAGCATTGGGATACAGATCTGAAGATCTAATCTGGAGAACAAGAATTCTTCTTTTGTTTTTCTTTATTTCAATTAAATCAAGGAATTAGTTTACTAATTTCTGTTTCCGCAGATTCAATTGAATCGCATGGTTGAATTAAAGTTTGGATATTCAAACGCGAAAGATCGGATCAAACTCTGCGTATTAATGGTAATCTCTAAATCCACGAATTAAATTCATAGGAGCATGCTAGGGTTTATGAATTGTTTATCGCATTCAACATCCGTGATTGGTCCTGCTTATTTGGATTTGGTGATTCAGTTCACGGAAAATCCCTACAATTGGTATCACAACGAGGTTCTTGTTTCATGGCTATGTTGAATACGATATATTCATTATGCATGTATGAATTTTTATTGTCGTGAATGGTTTTTGTTCCTTGTGGCAACCCGTTTGATCTAATCCGCGGTGGTTTATCCGTGTTTGGATTAGATATGTTTTGTAAAATCACGAGAAAATTCGTGATTAGATTTGATAGGAAAATTATAATAGATTAGTTTATGTAATTTTTATTTCAAATCTGTAAACGAGATGGGACGAAGAACAAGACGAAGACCGACGGGACGAGGGCGACGTGCACGGCGGTAGCCTGGCTGCGCGCGCGTGCGGCCGCGGCGGCAGGCAGCGCGACGCGTGCGCAAGCTGCTGCGGCGGCAGTGGCTGTCGTCGGCGGCTGCTGCCCCTGCGGCGGTGGTTCGTATTTTGGCGATTGGCCCAATTTGATGTAAATCCCTAGGGTTTGCAGTTGAGTTGTGGGGCCAATTTTCAAATCACAAAACCCTAGATGCCAAAAGATTTGGTGGTTGAAAATTTCAAGGCCCTGAAGATTTGGAAAAGATTTGGAGTTATCCAAGAAGATTTATTTTTTTTTTCAAATTCAAATTTGTAATAGATAGGATTTATTTCCTTTTATTATTTTGTGGGGCCACGAGGAATTTTTATTTGTCTTAATTGTCCTCGTATGATATGTGATATATTAATTGCGCAATAAGCATGAGTAGATAATAGAAAAAACATGATTTACTGCTTTTATTATTTACAGTTTAATAAGCATGCTTATGTGATTAATTTCTTGTTGGATTATATTTTGGGAATTTTTGGGCTTGTTTAATTACATGCAAAAATTTGGAAAATATAATGACAATGAAATTATCTGTGTGCGCATTTAAGAAACCTTTTTTTAAATAAAAATACTAAGCGGATTTTTTTAAAAAAATCAATAGACCTCCACAAAGCGGTCCTAGGCTGTAAGTGCATCTCTCGCTTTAGTAAACGTCTACGAGTGTAGTTTGCTAATTCTCGGAGGTGCATGAGTACAGTTGTTGGGATTTCTAGACAAACAATTTAAATCATGTGAATAGTGGGAGAGTTTTGCGTAAACTTATACGAGTGTAGCTTGCGTAGATCTCTTTCATAAGTATTCTATGATTAATTTAAATTTTAGATAACAAAGGCTTTAAGGGCTGTGCGGTATGGTTACATGCCATGCTAAACTGTCTCTTTTGGCTGGAGTTAATGTTGTGGTTAATCGCTTAGAAGCATATGAGGATATAATGCAGTTGCTGCTTCCCTGTTCTTGAAAGATGGCTTGGTCTAAGTTTTATCATTAATTATTAATTTTTAGTGTCTAAAGGTTCCTTACACCGTATGAAATTAAAGAATTGGGGCTTAAAAACCGCAGTTCTGGTTGAGGGTGACATCGTAAACGTCTACGAGTGTAGCTTGCGGCGGGAACTCTTGGGCTATTAGTGGAAAACATGTGTATTTGATTTATGAAAAGGTTTTCAATGCATTTGTTTTCGAAGTTCTGCATGTATTTTCTTATTTAAGATTGTTTATTTATTTCAGATATGTCTATGTCTACTGTTGATCATATTCTTGCTCACAATCCTTTAACTGGTCCGAACTTCCCTGAATGGAGTTTTTGCAGCAAACATGTCCTTTATCTGAAAAATCAAGCACATGTTCTTTTTATGGATCCACTTGTGTCTGGCTATGATGAGGTTTGTGAACTTGAGTTTGAGTTTTATGAAAGATGGGAGGATGCTGATGATTTCACCTTTTGGCTTATCACGGGTGCCCTATCTAGAGAATTAAAGCACAAGTATGAGAACCTTGAAAGGGCTGGAGAGCTCTGGAAAGAGCTCTCGACAACTTATGGCAGTGTGGAGCGGACTATTAACTATAGACTTGTGCACGATCTTGTGTGCAAGCAAATGGTTGAGGATAGTTCGGTGACAGCGCACATGATGTCTATAATTGAACTCATGAGACAGTTCACTGTGCGGGGTGGTAATATTAGTGCGCAAGGCGAGGTTAATATCATCCTGAATTCTCTTCCAGAATCCTTTTATGACTTTAAGGTAGTTGCTGCTGCAAGGGGAGAGTATGCTCTGAAGGGATTCGTGAACTGAATCACGAAGTCCGTTTGCCAAGGATCGTTAATTGGAATATCAAAAATAAATTGCTATGCCTATGATCAATCCTAGCATGCTCCTATATTATTATGCATAAGAAGGTTATGCGGAATACCTGGATTGATGAACGATGAAGAACGCGTGCGCGGAGATGCCCTTTGATCTTTCCCACGCACCAAGATTTAATTTCCTAACAGATTGAGGAAATTAATCTAAAGAAAATAATAAATTATTTTCGAAAATAATGAGGAGAGAGAGAAGAAGAAATCCTCATGATCTGATCTTCTGATCTGTTTCCCAACTCGATCTGAAAACCTGGTGAGGATTCTCTATCAGATCCCTTGCCCGGTTGAGAAGCAGAATTTCCTCCTCGTATCTCAGACTCTGTCGATCACCACAGCTCCCAATGCTCTGGTTTGCTGTGTGCAACTTGTGATCTTAAGAGTTGTAGGTGCATTGAGGTCTGAGGTACTGAGGCCTATTTATAGGAAATTCTAGGCTTCTGTTGGGCTTGAGTTATCATGGGCCAGACCAGGGACCAGAATGCAAATAGCAAATAAGGTCTATCAATTAATTAATTCCCATATTCAACACAGAATATAATTAATTAATTAATATTGATTCATGCCACCAGAGAATCAATACTGTCCTACCTATTTGCTACCACGTTTTGAGGAACGGGTTGCATTGGACTCGGTTTATCCCCACATTTAAGGTTACAGACATTCGTTAATTAATTTAAGCTCTGACAAGCTATTTAATTAATTAACATCTTTAATTCCTGAATCAATCCACTCAAATCTTTTCACTTATGCTTGAACTTAATCAGCCTGCAGGACTTTAGCATAACGAACCTTTTGAGCTGTTCAGGGAATGTCACCATCCTATACTGGATGTGGTTACCTAGTTCAGATACCAGACAGTCATACACAGATTGATATCACCCAATACTGCAGAAGTACAGGTTCAACTAGAACCCTCTCTACAACTCAAAGTGATATACAATATATGTATACTTCTGTACCTTCATATAGGTTTAAGATTCCATCGAGTCATAAGGATCTAGATTCTTTTAATGTCAGATAAAAGAATCGATCTCGACTTAGGTCCTCATCAATGTGTGCCCCACACCAGCATACCAAGACATCCAAGATAAGATGCTTATCCGCATATGCTACAGCCTATACCGACAGTTTATCCTGGAACTGTCTCAGCTGTGATGACCATTTATATCTCGCTAGGTAAAACAATCCATACGATCTTCCGTGATCTTCTACACACCGTATGATCTCCCTATCGACGAGATAAGAGGATAATTGTGTTTGCGACACATGTTTGTTAATTCAGACAGGAGATGAACATACAACAATTATGATTCCCAGTATATTAACCAATAAACCTTGTACATAATATACCAATCATAATGCTTTCAGTATATAAATCCATCATGCTCTGCATGAGCTACTTGAGGACCTTGTAGTGGAGCAATCTTCCATTCGAGCATGGAAACCTGTTCTGACTGTTTCCAATACTAGTTCGACAACCTCTAAGGTTAGAGATGATGGTGCTGAAAGCAAGTTCAGGAAAGCAAGCACTGAAAGCAAGTCAAGAAAGAAGAAGAGAGTCAAAGTCACTCCAAAGAAAGACAGGTGTGCTGGGTGCGGAAAGGTGATTTGTTCGAATGCTAAAGGACAAGGTACGTCATTTGCATTTGTAACGAAAACATGTTTAGCATCAGTTTCTACTCATTCGTGGGTAGTGGATACTGGAGCTACTGATCATGTTTGTTACATTTTGCAGGGGTTCACACCGAGGAAGGTGCTGAAGAATGACGAGGTTACCATCTCGATGGGGAATGCAGCACGAGTGAGTGCAGCTGCCATTGGAGATTTCACCTTGTACTTTGATGATTCTGTTTTAACTTTGAGAGACGTTTTATATGTGCCGGATTTTCGGCGGAACCTTATTTTAGTTTCCAAACTTTATGTTGATGGATATTCAGTTATTTTTTATAGTGGTGTTTCTATCATTGGTAATAACGGTGTTATTTGTTGTGGGATGCTGAATAACTCTCTCTATGTTTTTAACTGTAATCATAAGTCTTCCGTAAGTATTGCGTGTAACTCATCCGAAATTGATAATCATTGAAAGAGAAAACTTACTTCTTCCGATGAGGATCTTACATATCTGTGGCACTTGAGACTCGGTCACATTAGCTTGAAGCGGATTGAACGACTTGCAGATGACGGTACATTGGACTTAGTCCAGCCTGTACCTTATCAAGTCTGCGAATCCTGCATCAAGGGCAAGATGTCTTCTAGGCATTTCAAGGCTAGTCAGTCTCGAGCAGAGGAAGTGTTGGAACTGATCCATTTTGATTTATGTGGGCCCATGTCCACACAGGCTCATGGAGGTTATGAGCACTTCGTCACTTTCATTGACGACTACTCAAGATACGGATACGTTTACCTGCTTTGCTACAAGTCTGAATGCTTTGGGAAATTAAAAGAGTTCAAGGCTGAGGTAGAAAAGAAGGTCGGGAAAAATATCAAGTCACTGCGATTTGACCGCGGTGGCGAATACCTCGGTAACGAGTTCCTGCAGTATTTGTCAGATCACGGAATTACATCCCAGTGGACTGCACCGGGTACTCCCCAGCAAAACGGTGTAGCTGAAAAAAAAAACTCTTTTAGAGATAGTAAGATCAATGATGAGCTATGCAAGCTTACCCATTTTGTTTTGGGGATACGTATTAGAAACAACGACTTACGTATTGAATGTGGTGCCTTCTAAATCGGTTTCTAAGACACCTGCTGAGCTCTTCCTTGGTCGCAAACCTAGTTTGTGCAAGTTCAAAGTATGGGGTTGTCCGGCACACATGCTAACAAAGGAATCTGATAAGTTAGAAAGCAGGTCCAAAGTAATGTTGTTTATAGGGTATCCAGGCAAACGAAAGGTGGTTACTTTTACTGTCCTGAGAGTCAGAGAATCGTTGTTAGCACCAACGCTAGATTCTTGGAGGACGAGTATGTGAGAAACCACAAGTCAAGGAGTGATATCGTTCTTCAAGAAATTGAAAACGAGAATGCGAATCCAAGGGAAGGGGAACGTGCAAATGTGGGTGCACTTGTGAGAGGTTCAGCGCCACAGGCGCGTTCTTCAAAGCAAGGTGCAGAACCACAAGTTACTGCACCTACTGCTGACACAACACCAATGCCTCGTTGCAGTGGGAGAGTTATTTTCCAGCCGGAAAGGTATATGTTTGTGGGTGAGTCTTCGGACTTGAGGCCGGAGGACGGACATGAGGACTCTGACCCACTGACTTACGAAGAGGCAGTGCAGGACAAGGATGTTGAAAAATGGTGTATTGCCATGGATTCTGAGATTGAATCCATCATTGCTATGGATGTATACCAGAAAGCTGAGCTGCCGGATGACTTTAGAACCACAGGGTGCAAGTGGGTATACAAGAGAAAGAAAGGAGCGGATGGTGAAATTATGGCTTTTAAAGCTAGGCTGGTGGCAAAGGGTTATAGTCAGAAAGAGGGCATAGACTATGACGAAATCTTTTCACCCGTAGCCATGCTCAAGTCCATCCGGATACTCTTTACCATAGCTGCGCATATGGACCTCGAGATTTGGCAGATGGATGTCAAAACCACTTTTCTAAACGGTTACCTTGAAGAAGGTAGGGACATCTATATGCAGCAACCCGAGAACTACATATACAAGGGCGAAGAACATCTTGTCTGGAAGCTTAAGAAGTCCTTATATGGACTTAAGCAAGCTTTGAGGTCATGGAACTTGCGTTTCGACGATGTGATTAAATCCTATGGATTTTCACAGTTGGAGAACGAAAGTTGTGTGTACCGACTTTGTGTCAGTGGGAGCGTGGTTTTCCTTGCACTATATGTGGACGACATACTCCTATTTGGAAACAACCAGGGAGTGACGTCGGAAATCAAGAGTTGTTTATCCAAACAATTCCAAATGAAGGATTTGGGAGAAGCTGGGTACATCCTTGGGATTAAGGTCTTACGGGATCGTAAGAGAAGGATGTTAAGCTTATCCTAGGCATCCTATGTGGATACTGTGATAGCCCGGTTCAGCATGCAACTCGCCAAGAAAGGTTTGCTACCTTTCAGACATGGCGTTCATCTTTTTAATGGGCAGTGTCCTGAGACACAGCGGGAGAAAGATGAAATGAGTCTTGTGCCATACGCATCTGCGGTGGGTAGCCTCATGTATGCGATATTGTGTACCAGGCCTAATATTTGTTATGTCGTTGGCATGGTAGCAAGATATCAGTCTAACCCTGCACAGGCACATTGGACTGCGGTAAATCACATCCTCAAGTATTTGAAGAGAACTAGGAATTACTGCCTGGTTTATCAATGTGAGGATTTGTGCCTTGTGGGTTATACAGATTCGGATTTCCAAGGAGACCAGGATGATAAGAAATCGACCTCAAGTTATGTGTTTACCTTGGGAGGTGGGGTTGTATCTTGGAGGAGCGCAAAGCAGAAATGCATTGCTGACTCCACCATGGAGGCGAAATATGTCGCCGACTCCGATGCTTCGAAAGTAGGGGTATGTATCCAAAACTACCTTTTAGAGTTGGGTGTGATTTCGAGCTTGCCGAAGAGCATCACAATCTATTGTGATAACTCTGGTGCAGTGGCAAACTCGAAGGAACCACAGACTCACAAGGCAAGCAAATACATAGAGAGAAAGTACCATATCATACGAGAAATCGTATCGAGGGGCAATGTGCTGGTCAAGAAGATTGACACTAAGGACAACCTAGCTGATCCATTTACAAAGAGCTTGCCGCAGAAGGTTTACGAAAGACATATTCGTGGACTAGGTCTGAGGTGGATGCCTACCACTGGTAGTGGTTGATGTAATAGCTAGGCTAGATAGACGCACTGTATACTCTGTAATAGTTGTTGTAATGCTTTGAGTATAAGTGGGAGATTGTTGGGGTTTGTATACAGAAAGCATTTATTACAATGAGTATATGATTGACTTTTCTCCTATCTGCTAAATAAACTTACATGCACGTAACAATGGCATCCTTCTATCTCACTGATAGGGACGATCATACATCGTGTTGTAGATCGCAAAAGACAGTATAATCACTTGACCTAGTGAGACATAAATATTATCACAGCCGAGACAGTGTTGAGGATACGTCTGTCCAGATGGTTGCGACATAGTCGAAATAAGTAATCTGTCTTGGTTACTTGATATGCTGGTACGCATGGGTGGTGTATTGATTGGACCACATTGAGATGTATTTGTCTGTATGACATCAGCGAATACAAGATCTCGTTCTTGATTGAGTCCAAACCCTAACGAAGGTTTAGGGGTATGCACGGGTTGACTGTTGCTTTGATTTGTCATAGTGGAGAGCCTAAGTAACGTGCTCGTATATCCGCATTTTGGGTAGCAGCAGTTCGTGTAGTACAGCCTGAGACTGAACTTAGGTAATCATATCCGAATAATAGGATGGGGACATTCCCTGAGGAGCTCAATAATGTTCATCGTGCCAAAGTCCTGCAGGCTGATTAAGTTCAGGCACGAGTGATAAGGTTTGAGTGGTACTGCTCAGGAAAATAAGATATTAATTAATTATAGATAGAGCTTGTCAGAAGCTCCTATTAATTAATGAATGTCCGGTAACCTTAAATATGGGGATTCTTAGATAAATGCAGTCCGTTCTCACGACGTGGTAATAAAGGGGTAGGTCAGTATTAATTGTGTGGTGAAAAAGAATTAATATTAATTAATTAATTGTGTCCTGGGTTGTGGACATGGGAATTAATTAATTGATAGGCCCACTGTATTATTTGTATTAGATCACAGGTCTGGCCCAATTAAATATGCTAAAAAAGGCCCAGTAGCCCATTAGGGTTAAAGCCCTAGGTCTATAAGTAGACAGTTCTCTCTCTGAAACCCTATCCGCCACAGAACTTTCAAATTAGTTCGAAACCCTAGGGAGAGAGAGAGAGGGGCGACGCTAGTGTAAGGGGAGGAGATGGGATTTCAACTCCGGGCGACACTTCACAGATCTGTGGAATCCTCAACAGCAGCAAATTTGAGCAGCATTGGGATACAGATCTGAAGATCTAATCTGGAGAACAAGAATTCTTTTTTTTTCTTTATTTCAATTAAATCAAGGAATTAGTTTACTAATTTATGTTTCCGCAGATTTAATTGAATCGCGTGGTTGAATTAAAGTTTGGATATTCAAACCTGAAAGATCGGATCAGACTCTACGGATTAATGGTAATCTCTAAATCCACGAATTAAATTCATAGGAGCATGCTAGGGTTTATGAATTATTTATCGCATTCAACATCCGTGATTGATCCTGCTTATTTGGATTTGGTGATTCGGTTCACGGAAAATCCCTACAATTGGTATCAGAACGAGGTTCCTGTTTCATGGCTCTGTTGAATACGATATTTTCATTATGCATGTATGAATTTTTATTGTCGTGGATGGTTCTTGTTCCTCGTGGCAACCCGTTTGATCTAATATGACAACTTTCAGTCAACCAATCAATCTCGAAATCACTTTTCGAATCAAATTCCCACTTATGAAATTCATTTGATATTCATACTTCAATCATTTAAGTCGAGTCATTCAATTTCCATCTAAAAGAACAAGATTAATCCATCATGGCTAACTTAATCGCATTTTCTTGGCGAAGATGCTTTTTACAGTCTTGGTTTTGAATGGGGTGACCGTCTCTATTACATGTAGCTACATATACATACATACATACATACATATATGTATGTATGTATATGTACGCATCATTAGTACTAGCTAGTAGTGTACATACTCACTTTTGTAAATTCATCTTCTTCGTTTCTTATTTTTAATCTAATTTTCTCCATTATTAACCAGGTTTAATTCCCACCCAAATTCCACTGTGAATTGCTTCTTAATTTCTTCCTTTTAACTTTTTAAAAATATACAATCACATCAAAACTATTTCAGAAGTGGAGTTTGAATGTGTAAGAATGTTTTGAATGAAAGGTCGTAGTACTATCAATCTTGTAACTCGAGCAGGGTCACTCGAGGTTGGTTATATTATCTATCAATGACTTGATTTGGTTTTAACTTTTCAGACTTACGGTTCATGATCTCACAAATTGATATTGATGTCACACTCAACTCAACTAATAGAAGTCTTACAAGAACTATTCATTGCATGTTTGCAAAGACAATTACTTCCTCCTATTGTACCTGATACTGCTTTTCCTAACAGATAATTATAGGATAGTGCCAAATAAATTTATAACTCAACTATCGAACATTAGGGAATGATTTACAAAATAAACCTATGTACTGAAATGTTGTTTTAAGATAAATCCCTCCATGCTGAAGCGAAAGCGAAGAACTCCACACTGGTCCCAGTCTAGCTCTCCCCCTAGGCGAACAACATGTTGAAGGAACAAAGAGGAAGAAGGCTCGGTTGACTTTGTTCACTTTAATGAGTTAGCAGGTTGTTTGAGAGCTTGGAAGTCAGATTTTGGGTTTTGAAAACAAACAGGAAATAAAATAAGGATTTAAAAGAAGAGTGATTCTTAATGTAGTCACATTTTTGTTAAATATAGTCCATTTAAAAAAATAAAAACTTAAATTATAATTTATTATTACAACTTTAACCTCATAGTCCTCAATTTAAATTTTAATTATAATAATATAAATTAAATTTAAACATATAGTTCCATATCTCTATCAAAGTGAAATAATAATCAAAACCGTAGATATAACCTTAATTTAAAACTTCAATCAAAATAATGAAAATTAAATTTAAACATGTAGCCCATATGATAAAGAATAGATATGCATGAATCTTCCCTGCAAAATCATCATGGCTCAATACCGATTTCAAATAAAATATATGAATCAAATAATTATGCCTTAGAAGATCAAGAAGAAGGATCATGCTTAGGGGTTCAATTTCAATTTAAAACAAAGCTTCAATTAGAACATAGGAAATGCTAATTAGGTTTACAAGCAAAACATCACATGTTCACGTAGACAAAGATGAAAAGGAGAAGTAAGATTACATTCCACAAACACATTTATTTAATTAGGTTCACATTCGTACCGTTTCTTCCCAAAAATCACCACAACGCCACTCCATTGCCATCACCTTGTACCTATATGTAGGAAAAACACATGCAGGGGTGGAGTACACCGCGTACCTAGTGGACACGTTGTCCTGAAAACAAATACATATATAATATCTTGAAAAAACACCATATCACACAAGCATGACATAAGATTTTTCATAAAAGTTTTACTCATGAATGCCAAAACATTTCCTCACATGGATGGATCCATCTCATTTCATTGTGGTGCCATTAACAATAAATCACAATCAAGATCATTGCCAATAATTATGAGGGTTTTAGCTCCCCCCCACTTTATCCTTCCATAACACATAACATGAGGGGTTTAGCTCCCTCCTCCACGTTATCCTCCAATATCATTCGCCAAATAGGGGTGATTAATCCCTTCCTCCTTATACACCACATTTTAAATCATAATAAATCAATCACATCGTTAAGGCACCAAAACATTTACGGTGCTCCAAGATTTAAAACAAAAGCATTCATCTTGAGAAAACATTTGAAGTAAACATATTTTTAAATAAAGTAGTGCCCATGTCTTGTTGTGGTGTTTGGCTTACTTGGTTCCACTAGATGATGCTTGCTTCCCACGGCTGAAAGACTGAAGCTATGGTGCCCACCGATTGCCTTAACAGATTTTGGGGATTCTAAGTTGATCCCCTAGGTTGCAGAAATATCTGAAAGGGTAGAGAGGAGAGTAACTGAAGAAATTATGTTTCTCTACCCTAACATTCTAGGAGAGGGGGAAAGTGCCATGGTCGATGACCTGAAGGAGGAGTTCAGGCGGTGGAGGCGATTCAACCTAGTGAAGCACGAGCTGAATGAGGAAGATCATCCGATCATGCAAGCATGGCTCGGGCTTACCTTCTGGAGGTCTCAAGAAGTATGGGCGAATGAGTGGAGTGCTCAGGCAGAAAGAAGGCAAATGACACAAGAAGCAAACTTTAGATGAGAAGAATCCATACTTGGATGCACACAGACTTCCCCCTACTGACTTCTCTTTTGAGCCTGGAGTTCAAACTGAAACTCCCATTTCTGCAATCCCCATTTCCCAAATCTCTCTCCATCATGTTGTAACTGGAGAAATCCAAGTTCCAGCTCCAACCCCTGAAGACTGTCAGAATATCATTGCTGCCAGGCTAGAGAAGATGAGGAGGCTTTTAGAGCAGCAGAGGAGTTTGGAAGCTGAGGTTGAGAAGGCGAAGAAGGAGCTTACTCAGGCCAAACTTGAAAAGGAGGAATTAGAACAAGCTCTCTCTCTATCTATGGAACTGACTATGCAAAACACTACAGAGAGAGCCGCCGAGATGATCAATCAAATCATAGGCCCTGGCTTTGAGCATCTTGCCAAAACTACCAATCTGGTTAGGGCAAATAAGATAGGGAGCAAGATTAAGCTCCGGATGGCTGAGCCTGAGAAAAAGATGGGTCAGAGAAGAAGAAGAGAGGAGAGTGACGTGTGGCATGGTGCATTTTGCTCCGACTGTTATAATCACTGAGATGCCCATGGTCCAGCGTGCTGCAGTTCCCTATCAAGCTACCTCAAGCCATTCATCAACTGCCTTGTTCGCTGAGATGAAGAACTATATGCAAACTTAGATTTTAGCAATAAGGCAGGAAAACCAAGAGGTTAAGGCAAGGCTGGACGCAAAAGACAAAGAAACTGCCGAATCCATCTCCTCAATTAAGCAGAATGTCTCAATCTTCTTTGATGTTGTCAAAAAGGGGGAAGAGGAGCGTAAAAATGAGGAGGAAATGAAGAATGAAAAAGAAGAGGAGAAGAGAAGGAGGGAAGTTGAAGAAGCTAAAATGGTGAAATGGTGAAAAGAGAAGAGGTTGAAGAGCAAAGGAGGGAAGCTCATTTCAAAGAACTCATGGATTTGGTTGTAAAACTCTCAGAATCTAAGTCATCTTCATCAGAGAAACCTCCTCCGTAAGTCTATGGCTTTTCAAGTTTTTGAAACTTCTGATTTTCAGCTTTTTATGATGTATTTTTAATTCTCTATCCATATCAATGTAATTCGCTCTATTTTGATTAATCGAGAAACATCTCTCCAATTCAGGGGGAAGATCAAATAGAGTAGGACGGTTAAAGGGATTATGTTCTGAGTAGTGTCTTTTGTAAAATCAGTTCATAAAGTCTCATTTTTCCTGACTTTAGATAAGTGGTTTTGACAACACCAAAAAGGGGGAAATTGTTAGAAACTGAGTTTCAATTTATCCCTTATTTGATGTTTTGATGTGTCAAAACTGACTTTAGCTTTAAGTCTCTAGTATGTATTTAAATGTAATCCTTGTAAAGGATTTATGAGTTGTAATAGACTAGAAACTGAAGCTGAAGATCGAGAGGTCAGAAATTTGATTTCTGATAATGGAATTCAGAGAAGACTAAGCTCGAGGAAGCAAGAATCAAGTTTCAGAACTTAAAGTAAAGAATCTGAGAAACTTGAAATGATGAAGACTAAGTTTCGAAACTTGAAACTTAGAATGTCCAGAAAAGTCAATTTCTGGAAACTGAGTTTTCACTGAAGAAGGGAAACTTAAACTAACATTGGAGAATGTCAGTTTTCAGTTTCAGAATTTAAGAGCATGTGAAAAACAAGGAGACATGAGGAACCCGGAGTGGAATTCGAAGTTAGATTCAAGATTCCCTAAAGTGTTAATAAAAAAGTCAGTACGAGGAAACTTGGACTTAGATTCCTCGGACTGAAACTTCGTCTGACAAGAGCAAGTAGAAAGTACACGACCAAAAGTGAAAAGCAGACGACAGAGCAGAGCAGACCAGAAGAATGAGCTATGATTGGACGACCCAATCTTTGTCTCTAACGGGTGGATCGACGAGTCTAACGGACATAATTCAAATTGTCGTCCCAGCCACCTATAAATAGTCTAACACTTTGACAAAAGAACACACCTGAATCATGCGATAAACTAAGCCAAAACTCTCTATTGAAAAGCTCTATGTTGACTCCGTGCCATCTGAACACGAGGCTTAAGTCTTTCGACTGAAGCTATTCTTTTTGTGCATCTGTCTAAGTGCACGAGGCTAAAGCTCTCAAACTTAAGCTACCATTATTGGTGTTTATTACTTTTCAAGTAATAAACACAACAGTCAATTTCCTACTTTGGGATACTGAGTATCATGGGCATTTGCCAACAACCTCAGTTCTGGGAAGAACAAAAAACCTCCACCATCCAGATTGAAGGCTGCGAAGTGCGTCCTCACTTCAAGCTGCAGAAGGAAGCAGGAACAAGGAGTTTTTGGGCGAGTGACGCTAGCAGACCGAAGGACGAAGGTTTCCGACGGGCTAGCTATAGATTGTGAGAAGGCTTGTAAAATGATCCTTAGTGATTTCCGGATTGATTTTCAAATAGTGGATGTAGGATTTTGATTTTGAACCACTATAAAATATCATGTGCCATTCACTGCTTTTTAAGTTTCTGCATTTTAAGTTTACTTGCTTATTTGAAACCTTAAATACTTGTCTAAGTATTGTAGTGTATATTCTTAAACTGAAACTTAAACCTACTGAGCTTAAAACTGAGTTTTACCATAGCTGAAAATTGAGATTTTGTCGTTTTTCAGGCAAGTGTAAGATTGTTTACAACTTCCGCTGCACATACTTTCGTACTCTGATTTCGGGACCAACAAATTGTCCTCTTACCTAAAATAGAAAATTAATACACACTCAATAATAAAATACTAATGTCTTCTATCTGTACCCACATTGGTTATCGTGCCCAATCTATTGGAGACAATTTTAGAGGGACAGAATGAGTATTTTTATATTCTAATAAATTACTAAATTAGAATGAAATGAATTTGTAACAAGCTATCCCAATTGTCGATTTCTAAAAATAAAAATACATAATTCTTGACATTGCCTCCTTTATGGGTGAGCAACGATCGGTTCGGTTTGAAAATCGAACGAAACTACCAAATCGTCAAACCAAATTTTGGTTAATATTCATTAACCAAACTGTTCAATGTCTAAAAATCGAATCGAATTGAATTATTGATTCCAATTTTAACAAAACCGCCGATTTCGGTTTTAACAGAAAAATCTGGCACATTTTCATACAATACTTAAATTAAAATATATATTTTATGTTCAAACATACATAAACTTGAAAAACAATCAAAATGCATCAAATCTATAAATTCAAATCCTGAAATCCACAAGTTTAACACAAAAGTTCAAATCCACACATTCATAACTGAAGCCGAACTAAATCGAACCGAACCGCCATATTTCAGTTAACATCAAATTGAATTTTAGCGATTTCAAAAAATTCAAGCCAAACCGAAAATTGATATTTAAACTTAATTGAACCGAAACTATTGTTTACGGTTTGGGTCAGTTTTACTCACCCCTACTTCTAGTTGTTATGCTTAATTCTATGTATATCAAATATATTTTAAAATTATACTAATATATTAAATTAAAAAAGTCTATGACAAATACTCATTCCGTCCTATAAAAGTAGTTTTATTTTTTATTTTCTTTTGTCCCATTAAATTAAGGCAAAGTCTCATATGAGACGGTCTCATCATTTTTATTGTGAGACGAATTTTATGAAATGATGTATTTTTTTATTGCAAATGATGTTTCACCATTTTTAATGTGATATGAGTTTAATGAAATGATATATTTCTTTATTGCAAATGATGTATTTCTTTGTTGCAAATAATGTAATTCTTAAAAATGAAATGATGTATTTAACTTATTGAAATGATGTATTAAAGTCCATCTCACAATAAAAAAATAGTGAGACCGTCTCTCAGGAGACCAACTTTTAAATTAATTCTATTTTCTAAAATGAAAAAAAATCTCTTACATTAATAAAATAAAATACAATTTTTTGTGTCTTTTTAAAGAAATGTATTTATATAAAATGATGATTGAAAATGCTCATTCTATTTCAGTTTCTTTAAAAACTTATATTAAACCCTATAAACCCCAATCGCCTCCTCCTATCACCACCAGCTCCGACCGCGTGCCGGCGGCCTCCATGGAGAAGCTGGGTGTTGCGATTATGCGCGTCAGTTCTTCTACCATTTAGAAATCGCTAGTGTTGGAATGAGGGTTTCATGGTTTCGGGCTTTGCGGGGCCGAAAAGCCCACCATATCCTTGATGGTCGTCTTCTCTCGAGAACTGCCGCCTTGCAATCTGTTAATCACAACCCAATTACCGCATTCTTGGGTAACGGAGAAAGAACTTTATAAAATGCTATCATCGTTTTAAAATCAACGTGTGTTGAATAGTTCCATATTCGTATGTTCAGTTGTTTCTGTTATCTTCTTACGGTTTTCTTAGATATTATGATGAATTTGCACACTCGTGCGCCTGCTTTGATATTGTATATTTTGATTTTAACTTGATGTAATTTATATTCCTTAGGGAGTTCTGCATTGTGTGGAATAGGACTGCCACTTTTCAGATCTGTAAATGGGATATTGCCCTCTGCTATACGTTATTTTCTAAGCCAAAATGCAGCATATATCTGTTCCATGCCTGGACATGAAGTGGGGAGTGAGTTGCATGGTTCTGTCGTTTCACCCTCACTGGGTGACTCAAGTAGTGAAGTGGAAGAGCTTGGAGTTTCTTATGATTGTAGTGATTATGATGAGCTAAAACCAAAAGCTAAAGAGATAACTCGAGAATCGATTGATTTCACAAAAATTCCTATTGAGAAGCTTCCAACTGTGTTACTGATGGGGCGTCCTAATGTTGGAAAGTCAGCATTGTTTAACCGGTCAGTTTTTATTCAGTTAATAATTGAAAGTTATGAAATGGTCTTTTAGTCTTCCATGGATTATAGGCATGTAATATCTAGTTATCTTGTTGGAATTGCAGTTTAATTCGGAGGAGGGAGGCACTTGTTTACAACACCCCTAATGACCATGTGACCCGGGATATAAGAGATGGGATTGCTAAACTGGGTGATTTGCGGTTTCGAGTTTTAGATTCAGCTGGCTTGGAGGCAGAGGCTTCTTCAGGTTCTGTTCTCGGCAGAACTGCGGCAATGACTGGATATGTGTTGGCTAAAACCCATGTTGTTCTTTTGTTGATTGATGCAAGGTTAGACCTTCTTTTTCTCTCTTTCTGCAATTTAGTTTCTTATTATGCGTGTGTATGTTTAAACTCTACTTATACCAGTAGACAGTTAGATCGTAGTATTGACTGGTATGCATGCCTTTCTCTGTGAAATGCTTTTGAAAAACCAAATTAAGAAAAAGAGAAACTCATAATTATTTGTTGCTGAGAAATGTTATCTTACTGATGCTAAAATTATGTCCTAAGTTAGTTTGCATTCACCTAGTCCAGAGATGGAGTACAACCGTTGGATTTGGATGTTGGAAAGTGGTTAAGGAAGCATGCTCCTGGCATGAAGATTATTGTGGTAATGAATAAAGCTGAGTTGCTTGATAACATTACTGGTTCTCTCCCTGCTGCTGCTGGTGAAGCTTATACATTAGGATTTGGTGAACCCATTGCTTTGTCTGCTGAGACTGGATTTGGGTTGGCAGAGCTTTGTGAAGCTTTGAGGCCACCCCTTGAAGATTATGTGCTCCAAACTATTAGAGGTTAATTCGCAAGGTTCTGAATAAGAAATCATCATTTTTTTGCTTTCTTTCCAGCTTGATTGGTCGTGTGAATATTAGTACGATTTGTAGTGGTTACTATTGTCGTTTTTATTCAATATTTAGTTTCTGGGATATTGGTTCAAATGAAATTTAGGAAACTTTGGCCACTTCTGAAGTTTGAAGATTCACTTGGGTTACTTATTTGTTTGTATAGTAGTTGATTTTACAAGTATATTGTGAAGCTGGGAACCATCAAACAAATTAACACTTCAAACAATAGTTTAGTGCACACAAAAAATTGCATAGAGAAATTGGATGCTGTATTTCCAACTGTAATGACATCTCATTTGGTTGAGTTATAGCTACCATGTAGATTTTGCACTGCATTTATGACATGAAAATAGGGTTTCTTGGTCAGAATGCAGGATAAGAAAGGGGTAATGATGGTAGTGGGGGTATGTCTTTCAGGACCCATAACATCAAAAGGCACAGCCTAGTATCATGTACTATTGTAATTTCTCGATAATTCATAATCAAAAAGTAACTAGGTCGGCCTTTGATTGCCCTGTGCTCTATCCCCTCCATGGAAACCTTTGGTTCACCATTACTTTTTGTTGAAGCCAATATCTAAAGTTGATTTAGAAGTTGCATTACTGACTGTTGGTTGCCGGTTATTCCTTAGCTGCTTGTTATGTGTCTTAAAAATGACATGCCACTAAAAATTGAAGTTCCTGATGAAATATGCTTTCTCTTTCCAGTTCTAGATGAAGATATCTGCAACGATAGCTCCTACTCAGATGAGAATATCGACTCTAAGCTTCCATTGCAATTGGCCATTGTCGGGAGACCAAATGTAGGGAAGTCTACTTTGCTGAATGCTATATTACAAGAGAACCGGGTTTTAGTAGGGCCTGAAGCTGGTCTAACTAGAGATTCAATTCGAGTTGAATTTCAGTTTGAGGGGAGAAACATATTTCTTGTAAGTGCAAACTTATCACTCTTTAGTTCCTTATTGTGCTATATATGTTTATATATAGATCATTAATGAGTAAACTTTTTTCTCTTGTACACTTAACTAAATGGTTGCTAGTAGTATTTCTGGCTTGTCCTAGGATGTCTTTATATATGTGGAATCCAATAATCTTAGATGTGTTAATGCCAGGCATCTGATTGTTTCATTGCTTTTGGAATTATGTTTATCACTTACTTTCTCGTTTTTATGCTACCTTGTACAAAGTCAAGGATGTTGGAGTTTGCCTGTAGAGTAAGTTAGCACACATATTTATTGAACTTATTCTGAAAATGCAAAACAAACTCATTCCCCAGGATAGCCCTACACCAAAATGCACATTCCCAAGAATATTTTATCTGAAGGCATAATAAAACATTATTTTCACATTTATATTTTTTTTCCAGGTTGATACTGCAGGTTGGTTGGAGAGAACAAAACAAGATAAAGGCCCATCATCCTTAAGCATAGTGCAATCAAGGAAAAACCTCATGAGGGCACATGTGGTTGCACTAGTTCTGGATGCAGAAGAGGTCTGGTTTGTGTAACTTTAGATTTGCATTCATTGGTCTTTGAAGTGCGCATAAGATATTGCCTCTAGTTCTTATCGTTGTGCATTCATTGTGATTGCTTTTTTTGATTTAATCACACCATTGGCTATGTTTCAAGCATGAAATCGTAATTGCAATCAATCTTAATTATGTCCAACTGAAGATTTGCATGCTTTTACATCCTATGATGGACACTTTTTTTATATTTTCCTTTACACTAAAGTCAATTGACGATATCTAAATTCTCATGCATATTTTGCATGTTCATATCTAGATGACGTCGTATGTTTTCAAGCACAAGATGATGCATTCATTCCATTTTCAATTGCAGATTAGAATCTTTAATTCAATTATATTGAGCTCTGGAAAATGCAAAATCATAAGTCCTTGAAATCCAGACATTAGCTTCTTACTTTTCTTCGTTAATATTGACCCATAAACATAAGTCAGTTCTTTGATTTTTCTGCTATTCATGTGTTATTGAGGTTGCATTGATTTGCAGTTTGTTTGGTTTCTTTAGCAAGTATCTGGTGTCAAAATTTATTTATGAAGATATTGAATCTTTTCCTAAAAAATGTTCAGCGTTACAGAACAGAGTGCCCTTTTATAATGAGCTATGTAAGAAATTCACCTTTTGTTTCTACTATATTATCTTCATAGGATTCTAAAGGCAGTACAAGGGTATTCCTCACTTTTAAAAGCTGCTTACAGTTGGTTACCTTTAGAATGCTTTAGTAACTATCTTAATATATATGGCTGTATTTGGTGCTTTTCCTTGTATAGATTGCAAAAGCTAAACGAAGTATGAAACATGCTGAAGTAGTTATTGCAAGGCGAGCAGTGGAAGAAGGACGAAGTTTGGTTGTTGTGGTGAATAAGATCGATCTTTTGAACACGAAACAATATGAAAATGTCATCAATGCAGTACCGGAAGAAATTCAGAGTGTTATTCCTCAGGTCTGTCACTAGGAACTAGAGATCTGTATGTGGTGATTTCTTTAGATTGGTGCTTTCCAACTTGATATTTGCTCAAGCTTTTATGATAGTTCGACTGCAGTAGTAGTTGTGAGAAAGCGTGCTTGATAAATTTAGAGTGAGCTTATAGGAGCTATGGTTGTTTGCATTTAGGTTTTACTGATATCTGTCTATTTGAGTAATTATTACCCCCGTAAGGCTTTTGGGATTTAATGAAGATATTGTGTCCCCAGTTGGTTGAATGATTAGCAGTTCTAATTCCTCATTCTTATGTTATTAGTGCCTTTGTGCACCAGAAAAAATGATGTTAGGCTGTGGTCTAAATGTTAGATGAGGCCTATGGGAACTTCTAGGATTTGATGCTTGGTTCTTCCACTCTTCTCTGGTGTACTATGCTTCAGTCTGTTTCCCTGAGAACTATGGGCTGGATATGTTCTAGAAGTTCAAGTTTCAGCATGAGATCGATGTGGAATCCATTTTGGGAAAATGTGATTGTGAATATTATAAAAGCCTAGTAATAAAATCATAAAGCGTTCTCAAATATAGTTTGTTATTGTACACATCACGGTTACTCTGTCAAAAAAAAAAAAAGTATGTGGCATTGATTAAAGTTTATGAGCAGGTGACGGGGCTACCTGTGGTATTTGTTTCTGCACTGGAGGGGAGAGGGAGGATGGCCGTGATGCGCCAGGTTGTTGATACATATGAAAAATGGTGCTGTAGATTACCAACAGCTCGTCTAAACCGCTGGTTGCGCAAGGTTATGAGCAGACATTCTTGGAAAGATCAGTCGGCCCAACCCAAGATCAAATACTTCACTCAGGTGAAGGCCCGGCCGCCTACATTTGTGGCGTTTGTGAGTGGGAAGATCCAGCTATCGGATTCAGAATTGAGGTTCTTAACAAAGTCGCTGAAAGAAGACTTTGATTTGGGGGGAATTCCACTGCGTATAATGCAGCGCAACGTGCCTCGACGCACTCAAGGCAAACGTGTTACGACACGAGCTGCTGCTGCTGCTGCTGGGAAAACCATACAACGGATGATGTCTGACAAGAGAAACGTTGTTGCTGATGATGCATGAATCAGCAACCCAAGCCCTTGCTTCCTTTACAACTCTTATCTGAAAAGTGTGCTATGCTAGTGCTACACTCTTTGTATTTCTAGTGTATAGTGAATTACAAAAATTCTTATGATACTGTTTTAGTTTTTAGTTTGCGAGATGGAGATTCAATAATTCATGTTATAAATGATATATTTCATGATTAGTAATTATTTTATTATGAATCATGAACCTACCTATTCAATTTAAATGATAGTGCATGATGTATTTATTCAATTTAAATGATGATGTATTTTTTTTCCATTTATATGTGTCTCTTATAAAATAAGGTTTGTGAGACAATTTTGCAGGAAATAATAGCATAGTATGTATATATAAATGAATGGGTTGGCTCGGAAAAATCGAAGGTTAGGATAAAAATGTTTCAACCTAAAAAGATTAAATTAAATAACTAACTCAATCCAAACAATATTTTATTTTCTCTCTAACCCAACTCAAAGAAACTTTAATATTACAATTACTGTAATTATTCTTATTATTATTAGCTAATATAATTAAAAAAACAAATAATATTACTCCGACAGCCTCCTAATTTAGTGATGTATTTTCTGGGTTGTTTTCGCCGAAGAGAAACTTCACAGGGCTGATAACATATCTTCGGCCCTATCCCGGCAACATTTGCTACTATATGCCTAATTTGAAGGCCAATTACCCAATTCTCAACAAAAATGGTTGAAAATATTCAATGTTTCCAACAGCAACCCATAAAATGCACCACAAAGTGGAGGTCTTGATTTTTGTTATTTTCAATTACAATTTTAAATTGAAAATTATAATAATTTAATTTATATTTTTTAAAATAAGACCATGATGGGCAAAAACACAGTTCGGATTTTGAAAGGAAAAAAAAACGTGAAAGGGCAACACTGTTGGCACAAAACTCCCACCTACTTAGCAAAACAATGCTCGGAATCCGTACAGTCCAATCACTAATCAGCCAAACAAAAATGGACAATCAAATTACATGATTCACAAACTAAGGTTGAAGTTGAACGAAAGCGCCACGGTCGTATTTCAATGAGTAAACACTGTGTCATTCCGCCTGGGAGGTCTATCAGGAATTGAACCGGGCTTAAACTTTGAAGCCTCGTGTCTCGCAAGCTCTGGGGGGACCGGACTGTTGCTCTGAACCAGCATTTGCTTCAGATCATAGAACACTTCTGTGTCGTGCATTGTCAAGAACGTTGTAGCTACTCCAGTTTTCCCGGCACGACCCGTCCTTCCTATGCGATGCGTGTAAGCTTCGATATTACCAGGCATGTCGTAGTTTATAACATGTCCCACATCCGGTATATCGATACCACGCCCCGCCACATCGGTGGCTACCAAAACAGTATATCTCTTGGTCCGAAAACCTTCCAGGCTTATCTCTCTCTGGTCTTGAGACTTCCCACCATGCAATGTGGTCACCCGGTAGCCATCCTTGTCTAGATTTTTGGCTACATTATCAGCAACCTTCTTTGTGTTGACAAAAACAATAGCTGTCTTGTCCCCCAGCTCATCTAGCAATCTTCTCAGTCTATCCATTTTGTCGTTCTCCTTCAGCATCATAACATGCTGCGTGATAAGGTCCGTCGCCTTTCCTGCAGTGCCGATATTGACTACTACTGGATTCCTCAGGTACTTCCTTGCCAGCCGCTCCACAGCAGGCGGCATGGTAGCGCTAAACATGTAAGTGGTTCTGTAAATCTTTTTATCATCGAGCTCTTCATCCTCGTTCTCCGGTTTCATGTTACTTGAGGGCATAGCATCCAGAACACCAACAACTTGTGGTTCAAAACCCATGTCAATCATGCGGTCCGCCTCATCAAGGACCACATAGTTACACTGGTTCAGGACTGCATACCGTCTCTCCAAACAATCAATAAGACGCCCTGGTGTGGCAATCACAACTTCACATCCCTGCCTAATCCTGAACCCTTGTTCTTCTATGGATTGACCACCAACTATAGAAACAACCTTAATTCCCATGTAGTGGGCAAATTTCACGGTCTCATCCTCAATTTGCTGCGCGAGTTCCCTTGTAGGGGCCATCACAACAGCATACGGCCCCTCAGCTTCATTATCCTCACTTATTGGAGGAAGTCTAGTTATGTAAGTCAGCATGGGAAGGACAAACGCAGCAGTTTTACCTGAACCGGTCTCAGCAATACCAATGACGTCTCGCTGCTGCAGGCCCAGAGGAATGGCAGCCATCTGAATGGGTGATGGGGTCTTGTATCCAGCCCTCTCCACTGCCTTCAGCAACTCCGGGCCCAACTTGCTCTCCGCCCAGCTTCTCATAGGCCGCGGGATCCTAGAACCCTTGTAAGAAATGTTAAAATCTTCCCTGAAAATCCTCCAATCTCTCTCAGTCATTTCCTCCAGCTTCTTCTCGGACCAATGGCGGTCTACTCTCATATCAAACGTATCGTACACATCTGCAGCCTGCTCCTTCTTCTTCTGGGCAGCAGCTTCCTCTCGAGTCTCCTCAGTGCCATCCTTCTTGTGAATTTCATCCCGAAGCTCCTTCTCGTTCTTGGCAGCCAGTTTCTTCTGCTCTCTTCGGTCCATCCCTGCCCGAAAGCCGCGACCGAATAGAAGGCGGGCCTCGTGAGGGTTCTGGTAGAGCGAATTCATATCTCGCGAAGTATCCTCGGTGTTCTCCCAATCGAAAGAGAACCGGAACTTCTCACTAGGCTTAATCACCCTCTTCTTAGGTTTCTTAGACCCTAAATACTGTTCTTTTATAGCAGCAAGCTCAATATCCCGCTCCCTCTCAGCCAATTTCTCCACCCGAGCGCGCTCCCTTGCCTTCTGCTCGTCCTCGCGTTCTCTCTCACGATTCCGCCGCTCAGAATCTCGCTCCCTATCGCGTTCTCTCTCCCTCTCGCGCTCCCGGTTCCGACGATCGCCGTCGCGATCGCGGTCACGGTCGCGTTCTCGGTCTCTATCACTGGAGGAGGCGAGCGGTTTGGAGTCATGGCCGATGTTGGCTTGTAGAAGAAGCTCCGTGTGGCGTTTCTGCTGCGCCACTTCTTCCTGACGGCGTTGAAGGGCGAGCTTCTGCCGCTCCTCTTTGGTGAGAAATACAGGCTTCTTGGACCCGTCCAGCTTATCAACTACATCGTTGGTTGCCCTCTTCATTTCTCCGAAATGGGGATTCGGGATTCCGAATTGAGGAGTTAGGGTTTCCACTAAAAAATTAGGATCGCTTGGGAGATTGCAGGAGGGGATTGAGAAGCGAGAAATCTAATCATTTTCTTAAATTAAAAAAAAAAAATATCATATTAATATTCCCTACATCCCAAAACAATTGTTTTCGTCTTCCTAAACAATTATTATCTTTCCTAAAATCAAAAGTTAATACACACTCACTAATAAAATAGTAATTTTTTTTATCTTTATTTGCAATGGCATTTGTGTCATTTCTAAACCAAACAATTATTTTAGGACGTAGGTAGTAATATTTTATATATTTATTAAAGAAAGGAAAGGTCGGCTCTATTAAGTTCATATTTTTACTCATTATTGGTTTGATTTATCCTTGTTTTTAGTTGCATTTTATTTTATTTCCTTTATTTTTATTGCATGAATCACAATATGAGGGTATTGCGCTTGTTATGGTGTGTTTTTGCAGGTTTTAGGCCTAAATTCATTAGAAAATCGTTCTGAATGCAGTTGGCGTGCAAGAGTAGCAGTGAATGGTTCCTCCACATAAGGAATTAGGGCTATTGGCGCATGAAAATGGATAGATCTTCGAGTTAGCTTTCCAACACAACTGGAATCAGGTCAATCGAAGTTCGGG
>JAPKLW010001112.1:86683-105115 GCA_026898455.1 Plectranthus barbatus
GAGACCGAGAGGAGATAGTCACTAATTAGTAATCTAGGTTATATTTGCCCGACCAAGGAAATATATCATTATTGCAGTATTCCATCTGTTGATTTAATTGGTTCTTATATGTTATCCATAATAAGATTTCTTCCCTAGAATTTGTGTTTCGTTTTATTTAAAATAAGTTTTATTTTATTTTCTTTGTCTAGTTTAATAACTCGAATCTAATTTCTGAATTACTCAAACAATTAATCTGAAACTGTGTTTTAGTACATAGAACTATTTCGCATATCTTTTCTTTGTGGGTTCGACATTCGAGTTATAAGTTTATTTGACCACTATATTTGCAATTAATCTGATAGAAATATCAGTGATCAGGCTCCTATACCAATAGGCAATACCACACAAATAAACTTCTTTTTAAGTACTGCAATATAATTAATTTTTAGAATCATATTAACAATAACTTAGTAAATTGTGGATTCAAAATTCAAAAAATAGTTTAATTATCGATTTAGGATCCGAAAAATAAATTCTTAATTCAGATTCTAAATATTATATTATTCTCAATCCAGAACCTGGCGTAAAGGTTTTGGGTTGAGAATTTTATTATCTTTTGGTTTCTGAATAAAAAAAAATTGTAATCTTCAAAGTTTTGAATTGATAATTCTACTTTCAAATTTAAAATCAATAATTAAACTATCTTTATATCATGAATTGGTAATACTCTATTATTTTTTATAAAACTTCTTTAGTTGGGTTTGGCTTCTAGGGGGAAGAACACACGTCAATCTATGTTGGATGTTAATTGTATTAAAGAACAATATTATAATAAGATTCGAATTTGTAACTTTTAGTCACGGGAACTACACTCAGTTGGACCATCTCTAATGGACAACAAAGTTCTTTTAATATTAAGAATGATAATTTTTGCGTGTTAGGTTATTATTATATTGATATAATAGTGGTATAACTCATTAAGATCCGATACTAACACAATCTGTTAAATAAATGTTTGACATAAATACGATACGACTCATTAAATCTTAAATATAGACGCGACATGGACACATCATTAACATGTTAAAAACTCAATCTGATAACACGATATTGATATGAACACAATCTTTACTTGTAAAAAGTATTAGATTAGGTTGATAAATGATAAAATAGTAGTAGTAGTAATAGTAATAATAATTATTATTTATTAATTTTTTAGGGGATAAAACGAATGTGAATACGACACGATAATGACACGAACCCCTTAAGACTCAATACTAAGCCATTATTATTATGCAAATTCGTGATGAGCTATCTTGTCGTATCAAAAATTGACACTCTTATTTTACATTGTGCAATGGTGCGCTATGCAAAGTGTGAGAATGATTCATCTCATATCACAAATAGTTAAGTAGTTTATTATGATTTTAGTTATAAGATTCAATTGTATCGAACATTCAAAATAAATAATGTACCATAATTTTAAATAAAATTGTGAGGGTGAGATGCATGTAACGCGAATTAGTGATTAATTAATTAGGACTTCTAAAATGCTTAGAAGTTAAGCTACCTTTATTAATTTAGCCTAAACTGATTGCAATCACTCACTACACCACTGTAAAATTGTCCACCACCTCTTTTCTTACACTCGAAGCAACTCAGCCCACTTATAAATGTATTATTACTTCTCTTGTGCAATAAATTATTTTGTTTTTCATTTCAATAATTAAAGCAAACAAATCGTTTTCACTCTACTTTTTATACTTTTTAAGTAATATCTATATAATTGTCAAATTAATAATTTACACTCTTTATTAATTTCAAACAATATAAATTATTATTAGATAATTAATTATTAATGAATGCACAATATTATTAAGTATGGTTTTATTAATTATGATGTAGACATCTGCAATTTTAATTTTTCTCCTCCTAAACATGTTTTTAATTGAAATGAAAATAAAATCATCAAAAGTAAACTATATGATTGTAAAATATGAGGAACCAATTTATAATTTACAGAAAAATAATACAGTATTAATTATAACAACCATTATTTACACCATGTCATACTAAATATATTATATAGAAAAAATTAAATGCAGCACGCACAAACAAAACTAGATACAAAGATAAAATTAAACATAAAACTCATAATATATGTTAGAAACTGAGTTTCAGTTTACTCCATTATTTGATGTTTTGGTGTTCAAAACTCAGCTTCTAAATTTCTAGTATGTCTTTAAATGTAATCCTTGTATAGGATTTATTGAGATGCAATAAAATAAAAACTGAAGATCGAGCGATCAGAAACTTGATTACTACTAATGGAATTCAGAGAAGACTAAGCTCGAGGAAAAAAGAATCAAGTTTCAGAACTTAAAGTAAAGACTCTGAGAAACTTGAAATGATGAAGACTAAGTTTCGGAGCTTGAAACTTAGAATGTCGAAAAGTCAGTTTTTGGGAAACTGAGCCTTGTCGAAGAGAAGAAAGGAAACTTAAAACTGACTTTGGAGAATGTCAGATTTCAATTTCAGAATTCAAGAGCACGTGAAAAATAATGAGACACAAGGAACCCGAAGTGGAATCCGAAGTCAGACTCAAGATTCATTAAAGTGTCAATAAAAAAGTCAGTACGAGGAAACTTGAAATTAGACTCCTCGGACTGAAACTTAGTCTGACAAGAGCAGGTAGAAAGTACACTACCAAAAGTAAAAAACAGACGGTAGAGCAGACTAGAAGAATGAGCTATGATTGGACGACCCAATCTTTGTCTCTAATGACTGGATTGTTGAGTCGAACGGGCAGAATTCAAATTGTCGTCCCAATCACCTATAAATAGTCCAACACTTCAACAAAAAAACACACTTGAATCATGCGATAAACTAAGCCAAAACTCTGCCCAACTTTCTACTGAAAAGCTCTTTGAATCTTCGTGTTATCTGAACACAAGACTTAAGTCTTTCGACTAAAGCTAATCCTTTCGTGCATCTGTCTAAGTGCACGAGGCTGAAGCTTTATAGCTTAAGCTATCACTTGGTGATTATTACTTTTCAAGTAATAATCACAGAAGTCAGTATTCTACTCTGGAATATTGATCGTCACGGGCGTTGCCAATCAACCGAAGTTTTGGGAAGAATAGAAAACATCAAACCATCCAGATTGAAGGTTGCAGGGTGCGTCCTCACTTTAGTTCTGAAGAAGGAGCAGACGACAAGGAGTTTCTGGGCGAGTGACCTAGCAGACCGAATGATGGAGGTTTCCGACGGCCTAGCATATATTGCGAGAAAACTTATATTATATGACTTAGTGGATTCCCAATTAAGTTTGGAAGAGTGGACGCAGGATTTTGATTCCGAACCACTATAATATCCCGCGTTATTTACTGCTTATTTAAGTTTCTACATTTTAAGTTTGCTTACTTATTTGAAACCTTCAATACTTGGCTAAATATTGAAGTGTATATTTGAACTGAAACTTAAACCTTGTCTGAGCTTAAAATTGAGTTTTACCAAAATTGAACACTGAGTCTCAAAGTTAGTTTTCAGACAAGTGCAAGATTTTTAATACTTCCGCTGCATATATTTTGACTCTGATTTCGGGACCAACAAGTGGTATCAGCGCCGGTCAGTCCTTACAGGCTGGTCGATGTTGAAGTCGCTTAGGACCGGATCCACATTTTCCTTGCACTTGTTTCTTTATTTTTTTGTATCTTATAGCTCAGGTACATTAAAGATGGCCCACGTTGTCAAACTTCCCAAGTACTCCACAGAGACCTACAACATATGGAAGAAGAGATCGTTGATCATGCTAAGAAATATCCATCCCGAGATGGCGAACGTCATAGCCAACGGACTGATAAAGATCACAAAAGTCAACACTTAACTCGGAGGAACCGACGGTCCAGAGATAATTGAGAAGTCGTACGCCGAGTGGAACACCGAAGATAAAGCTCGTGCTCACCCGGACGCAACGGCCCTCGAGTTGATCTTGCAATCTCTACCAGAAGCTCTGGTTGTAGAAGCACTGGAGTATGACAACGCGAAACAAGTTTGGGATTTCCTTGGCACTCTTTGCTTAGAAACAGATCAGATGAAGTGCAATAAAATGCAAATTTGCATGGATAACTATGAATCTTTCCTGATGCTTCCTGGAGAGAACATCAAGTCAATGGAAGGTCGTTTCAATGCTATAGTCTGCGAGCTAAAGAACCTTGGGCGAAAGTACACAGTGGCTGATCTCAACGCCAAGATACTCTCCAAAATGCCCAAAGAGGACTGGTTTGTCAAAGTTACCAGTATAAAGGAGAAAGACCTTTCCAAGATGACAACCAAGGATGTATTTGCACAACTACAAGCCCATGAGTGGGACATCCAGATGGTGAACAAAAATGAAGTTGTTCGAAGTACAAGTTCACCAGCCGAGTAAGATGTTGTCTTCTTCGTAAAGAGAGACTTTCAAAGGCGACCCAAGAAGTTATATAAGTTTGAAAGAAAAAGTAGCCAATCATTTGCAACCAAAGAGGCTCCCACAACCTCATACTCGCAGAAGAAAGAAGAAGAAAGCTCAGTTGCTGAGCTGGTAGAGCAGGCGAGGAAGCTGACAAAGCTTCTTGAGAAGGCCAATGCCAAAACTGAAAGTTCACAAGGAAGTGAACATAAGTTCAATGAAAGACCACCCAAAGCGTGCTTCGAATGCAATTCACCTAATCATCTCAAGTACGAGTGTCCTCTTGTTTCTAAAGAGGAGAGAGTGCCTGAAAAGAATTTTCGAGAAGAAGACGTCCAAGGCCGTTGCAAAGCCATGCTCTCAAGAATCGAGGTGCCCGACTCCCTAGACCATGATCTTCTAAGGGAAACGACCTACCAGCGAGGATCTTAAAAGAGACTCCCACAACCTAATCATTGTCTTGAAGAACCAAGACCGACCTGGAAGAATGAGGGGATAAGTTTCAGGTTGCACCCAAATCGGAGGCCCGATAGAAATCCTAGCCAAACCGCCCCCAAAGAAATAGATACTACCCCTGAATTCCCTACACAGTCTACTGGGGAGAGGCCGAGCGGATAAGGATTAGACTGCAGGTAATTCAGAAGATCGTTGGGGAACCAGCTGATCAACCTCCGAAAATGACGATGCCGTCAACCTCCAACCACGACCTCCGAGAAAACCAGAACTGCCCCCTTAATTCTCTAGGGTTGTAACGACTCATCTGAACTATAAAAGAGGAGCTGGTAGGTCATTCTGAGCATGATTTTTTCCCCGTGACACTTACTCTGCAAATCTCAATTTTAGCACCTCATTTTTTCATCATTAAATTGCATTATTTCATCGTTCTTTTGTTATTTTCCTCTTATTTCTCACAAGTCCTGAGGGTCTCTATTTCATCTCAAATCGAACTTCAACAACCATAATTTGTAGTTTTATAATTTATGACTCAACGTATTTTTTATTTTGTCAATACACTAGGATATTTTTTACTAATAAAAGTAAACATTAAAATAAAATTTCATAAAATCAAAAGGTGAATTTATCTAATTTATCAAGGATTGAAATATAATTTCCTTAAAAAATAAAAATAAAAATCAGAGTTCTGAAATTTATAATTTTTACTAAAGAAGAAATCTATAATTTTTACAACCAGATAATTAATTTCCTTACACTCGAAGAAATCTTCCGAAACTGATCTCCAAGATTCCAATCTTAATAATTTATGTAGATTTATTTGCAGAGAGGTTGAAGTTTGTACATGTGTAATATTGAAGGGGGAAAAATGGAAAACATGCGGCTGATCTCACTTAGTTAGCTTTACCACTTTATAAAAGTAGATCAAATGCCTTACACATAAATTAAATAACTAAAAAAGCAAACAACACATACACCTTGGCCCCATTACCACACACATGCAAATTATATCTATATATACCCACTGATACTCCCCCAACACAGAGTGCTGAAATTAGAAATTAAATTAAGCAGCAGAGTATTTGAATTTAAGATAAATCGACTAGCATTACCATGAAGGCGAAACGATCGAGGCTGAAGCATATAATATCAATGATGAGTTGCGTGACCAGAGCCAAATGCTTGGCTCTGAGGAGCAAAACCGACGCCATGAAAGCGCACCTCATGGTCACCGCGTTCACGCTTCTTTCCAAGAGGAGGCATTTCTCAATCGCCTCCATCTCCACGAAGATCAACGGCGCCGTCGACGGAATGTTTCGCCATCACTCCGATGAAAACGCCGGCGCCGACGACGATGACGATCGTCATCCGAGCAGCATGGACATCGTCCTGTATAGCAACAAGCAGCTGGCCGCCGCCGCCGCCATTGGCTGCTGTAGCGATTGCGGTGGAGGTGAAATTAGCGGCGGCGTTCGAGAATTTGATGGTGATGACAAGTATCCGGATCTGAGGCACTCACTGTTCGATGAGGAGGAGGAGCAGGAGCTGGCGGAGCTGCTCGACGATCCGAACTCGTCGATTTCCGCAATTGATATGGTGAAGAATGCTAAGGAGGAGGGAGAGAGCTTCAATCTGGAAGATGAGATCGATGAGGTTGCGGATTTGTTCATCACCAAATTCCACAAGCGGATGCGGTTGCAGAAGCTGCTTTCCTTCAAGCGGCATCAACAGATGCTCGAGGAAAGCACGTGACATCGACTACATACGATTATGATTTATATATACTATGGATATTGATAATATTTATTATTGGAATAAATTTAACTCGCTTAAGTATTTATTTTTGTGTTATGCTGACGTCCATGCTAAGGTAGCGTGTGGACTTCAAATGGTCGCATTATTGTAACAATATTTTATTTTTTATTTTTCGAATAAAATAACTGCGTCGAAATGTTTTTATGTATTTTGTTCTTGTCTACGTGAATTGAATTTCAGCAGTCTGTATTTTGTTAACAATTAACGTTTTTTAAATTACTAGAATTATACTGGTGCATTACATGAAATTATTATATTTTAATTAATTAAATAGGAAAATAAATATATCAAGCATTGTATCAAATATTTAATGTGTGTTTTCAAATAAATATAAATATATTAAAAAAATAGTTGTGTTGTGTATATATAAAAGTACTCAATAATAAAAATGGAACTAACATTATAAATTTTGAAAAATTTATTTGAACACTACATTTTAGTATAAGTCGTTTTAAAGTTGTTGGATTTACAAATTAAAATTTTAAGGTCATTGTTGAAGTTCGAATTTCGAGAAAATGAGCTCTTGGAACTTTGTCAGATAATAACAAGCGACAACAAAGTTGTTGTGAATTGAAACGATTGCAGACACAAATAACTAACAGAAAATAAAGAACACAGTAATTTATAGTGGTTCGAGCTATGCTCTACGTCCACTCTTCAAGCCTCCTCGGTGATAATATTATTATGGTGAAGAAAATACAAAGTATGACAATTACAATTGGTGGGGAGCAGAGGTATTTATAGGGAGATTTTCATAAATACATAAGGAATATAAAACCTAGATATGGTAAGATATATCTAAAACTAAATCTATCTAATAGATTTATTCCTATCCAAATCTAATACCAATAAGGATAAATCTTGTCCAACAAGGAAACAAGATACACACAATATATTTTCCATATCTATCTAATTCGAACTGCACCACGAGTTCCTTGACCTACACGGCTCAACCCACTTCCATCGAACTAGTCTCATCGACCTACTCGAACTACTTCCTCGAGTTATATTGAGACTACTCCAACAATTCTCCACCTTAGGCTCAACATCACCTCGGCTTGGCACCTTCTCTTCAGTTCGACTTCAACAGTTTGATCAGTTCCAAACAGTACTCAAACTTAGTACTTGGAACTGACTTCGTAATCATATCCACAGGATTATCGAGAGTATTGACCTTGTGCAGCTCGACCTCTCTGGCTGCCACCACATCTCTAATAAAATGGAACTTCACATCGATGTGCTTAGTTCTCTCATGATGAACATCATTCTTCGCCAACTGCAAAGCACCTTGATTATCACAGGAAACCTTCATCTTTCCTTGATTAATTCCCAGTTCATTCATGAATCCGAGCAACCACATACCTTCCTTAATCGCTTCGGTCAAGGCAATGTACTCCGCCTCCGTCGAAGATAAGGCAACTACCCTCTGCAGACTTGCTCTCCAACTAATTGTCATTCCATATGATGTGAACACAAAACCCGTCAATGACTTCCTCGTATCCATACATCCTGCATAATCCGAGTCCACAAACCCTTCGACTGGGAGCCTCAAGCTCGAACCATCATCCTCGAAGACTATACCGTTTCTAATTGTCCCTCGAACATACCTGAGGACCCACTTCAGAGCTGCCCAATGCTCTTTCCTAGGTTCGGCCATGAACCTACTAACCATGCTGAGAGCATAAGCAAGATCCGGTCTTGTACAGACCATATCATACATTATAGAACTGACAACGCTCGCATAAGGAACACCTCTCATAAGCTCTCGTTCCTCCTCGTCGAGTTTCCCAACAGCACTCAACTTGAAATGAGCTGCTAACGGAGTGAGCACATGATTTACATCCTTCATTCCATGCCTCTCAAGAACTTTCATCAAGTATCCCTCTTGAGATAACGTGAGTCTTCTTCGAGCCCTGTCTCGAACTATTTCCATACCCAGAATCCTTCGAGCACAACCGAGATCCTTCATCTCGAACTCCTGACTCAGAGCTTCCTTTAGTTCGACTATCCTTTGCTTATCTCGACTCGCTATCAGCATATCATCTACATGCATCAGTAGATAAATTCGAGTCTCCATATTTTCACCTCGAAAATACACACATGGGTCATGTTTGCATCGAACAAAGTCCTGCTGAACCATAAACTTGTCGAACCGCCTATTCCACTGCCTTGGAGACTGCTGCAATCCATACAATGACTTCTTGAGAAGACACACCTTCTCCCCACTACCAGCTTCCTCGAAGCCCTCGGGCTGTGTCATAAGGATCTTTTCCTCCAGCTCTCCGTACAGAAATGCGGTCTTCACATCCAGTTGCTCCAACTCCATGTCATACCGAGCAACCAACGACAATATCAGCCTGATCGACCTTTGTTTCACCATCGGCGCAAACACCTCTCCATAATCCACACCTTCTCGCTGTGTGAAGCCTCGAGCAACTAGTCTAGCCTTGAATCTAACCCCAGAAACCTCTTGTTTCTTCTTGAAGATCCACTTACAGCTAACTATCGATTGCTTCTCCCCCGACTTATCCACCAACTCCCAGGAGTTATTCTTCTTCAAGGAGTCCATCTCCTCCTTCATGGCATCGAGCCATTTGAGCCTCTCCTTACAAGTTATGGCATCGGTATAGCTCTTCGGCTCAGTATCATCCAGCTCTACCTCTTCTGCCATAACACAGGCATATGCTACCACATCAGCATATCCGAATCGAGTGGGAGGTCTTATCTGCCTTCGTTCCCTATCTCTTGTGAGATTATAATCTTGAAGCGCACCTGACCCTCGAACCACCTCGATCTCGCCATCCACATGAGGTACTCTCTTCGACCCACTGGTCGGCTCCACCTCAATCTCAGCAACTGATCTATTTCCTTCGACCTTGTCAGACTGTTCCTCCGAAGCACCACCTTGTTTCTCAAGGATATTTTCCTGTTCCTCGGCCCCTTTATCCAGTTCTCCTACCAGCTCCTCCTTGAACGTCACATCCCTACTAATGATGCACTTTCTTATATCCTGCTCGAGACACCATAACTTGTACCCTTTCACTCCTTCGGAGTACCCAATGAATATGCATTTCAATGCCCTCCTCCCAAGCTTATCTCCTTTGATGTTCGAATAAGCCACACAACCAAAAGCTCTGAGGTTGCTAAAATCCGGAGGATGACAAAACCATATTTCTTCCGGTGTCTTGAAACCTAGTGCAGTCGAGGGGCACCGGTTGATCAAATAAGCAGCAGTAGTCACTGCTTCTGCCCAGAACGACTTGGGTAACTTCGCACCGAACAGCATGCACCTCGTTCTTTCCAGCAACGTCCGATTTTACCTCTCCACCAATCCATTCTGCTGAGGTGTTCCAGCCACTGTCTTGTGCCTCGCAATACCGTGCTTCGAACAGTACCTCTCGAACTCCTTGGAGCAATACTCAAGGCCATTGTCAGTTCGCAGCCTCTTCACCTTCCTTCCAGTCTGATTTTCGATCAGCACTTTCCACTTCTTGAAGGTCTCTAAAGCATCACTCTTATTCTTCAAGATGTAGACCCACACCTTCCTTGAGTGATCATCAATGAGGCTCATGAAGTACCTCGCTCCTCCATTCGAACTAACCCTTGAAGGTCCCCATAGATCTGAGTGGATGTAATCAAGAGTTCCTTGAGCTCTCTGTCGACCTACTCCGAACTTTACCCGGTGAGATTTCCCATAGATGCAATTCTCACAGAAATCCAACTCTATGATATTATCTCCGAGCAACAGATCTTGCTTCGATAACTCCTGCAGCCCCCTCTCACTAACGTGACCGAGTCGCCTGTGCCACAGTACTGACTTGTCAACCGTTACTATCGAAGCCTCTCCGATCACCGTGCTCCCCATCAGAGTGTATATTCCATTTCTTCGAGCTCGTTTCATCAAGACCAGGGATCCTTTGCACACCTTCAAAGTCCAAGCTTCCATCTTGATCGTGTAACCCAGTTCGTCGAGCATCCCCAAAGAGATCAAGTTTCTCATAAGCTCTCGAATGTACCTTACACCTCGAAATACTCTTTCTGTATTATGTGCATCTTAATCCTCACCGAACCCATTCCAACCACCTTGCATGGTTTATTGTTACCCAGAAGAACACTCGAGTTCTACTGCTCCTCGAACCCTTTGAGCCATGACTTATTAGGTGTCATGTGGAATGTACAACCTGAATCCAATATTCATTCCCTCTCCGAGCGCTCATTCGAAATCACTAATGCCTCTCCAGAGTCATATTCCTACTCAGCAACAGCTACATCCACTTACAGATTCTGCTCCTGCTTTGTCTGCCTCTCCGGACAATCTCTTTTGATGTGTCCCTTCTTTTGACAGAGAAAGCACTAGACCTTTGGCTGTGATCCTGGCTTTGGCCTCAACCTTGACCTCGAACTTCCCCTATTGGAGTTCCTCATCTCCGGTCTTCCTCGAGCCGCTCTAGCCACCAAGCCTTCTCCATGAGAGTTCTCTCGCTCCTCGTTCTTCTCATTTAACTCCTTCGAACTTAGAGCAGACTGAACCTCATCCATGGTCAATTACTCTCTTCCATACATTAAGGCTTCCTTGAAGTTCGAATAACTCTTTGGCAGCGCACTCAACAACATCAATGCCTGATCCTCATCTCCTATCGCCACACCGATATTTGTCAAATCGAGGATCAACTTATTGAACTCGTCGATCTGCTCGTTGATCGGTCTTCCCTCTTGCATCTTAAATGAATACAACGATTGTTTAAGATAGAGCCGATTCGCTAGGGATTTCTTCATATATAAGGATTCCAGTTTGGTCCATACTTCCGTTGCTGTTTTCTCCTTCGACACCTTCCTCAGCACCGTATCTCTGAGCCTTCGCTAGTGTATCTTTCTTCTGTTGTTCCGTCATCGTGTCAGGTAACCCAGCCTCTCCCTTCAAGGCACCGTCCAAGCCTTGTTGTACAAGCAACGCTTGCATCTTCAACTTCCACAAACCGAAATCATTCGATCCCGTGAAGCGCTCCACCTCGAACTTGGCTGAACCCATCGCAATCCTTCCTCTTCCACATTCACCGCACCAATTTTTTGTGAATTGAAGCGATTGCAGACCCAAATAACAAACAAAAAATAAAGAACACAATAATTTATAGCGGTTCGAGCTATGCTCTACGTCCACTGTTCAAGCCTCCTCGGTGATGATATTATTATGGTGAAGAAAATACAAAGTATGACAATTACAATTGGTGGAGAGCAGGGGTTTTTATAGGGAGATTTTCCTAAATACATAAGGAATATAAAACTTAGATATGGTAAGATATATCTAAAACTAAATCTATCTAATAGATTTATTCCTATCCAAATCTAATACCAATAAGGATAAATCTTGCCCAACAAGGAAACAAGATACACACAATATATTTTCCATATCTATCTAATTCGAACTGCACCACGAGTTCCTCGACCTACACGTCTCAATCCACTTCCATTGAACTAGTCTCCTCGACCCACTCGAACTACTTCCTCGAGTTATATTGAGACTACTCCAACAAAAGTAAATACAATCAAAATAGAGCGGAAAACAATGAATAAACGTAAAAATAAGATGAACGAGCGTGAGTATGCTATCAATTCTGTAGAGAATCCGGCAGCATTACAACGTAGTTTCCGTAGTTAGAAAAATCGATGCAAAATCTGGACTCTACACCTCTATTTATAGGCAATGTGAGGTGAGAGATTGTTTAAACTAACCCTAGAACTGGATGGTTACTGCTCGCCGAAAAGTCAGGAGCGGCTCCGGAATGTTCGGGGTCGGTTAGGGCTTCTAACGGTCGCGCGCCGCCGGGCTTCTTGGGCTTCTTCGTTAGAGTCCTTGACACCGACCTCTTCAACTGATCGATACCGAGGCGTTTAGCGGGTCGGTGGCGATCTCTAGACTTAGGCGTCTTGAGGCCTTCCGTCACTCTCGGTGGACCTGCTGTTGTGGTCTAATTGCCACTTGGGCCGATGTACTTATTGGGCCTGGATCTCGAGGGCCTGGCCCAAACAATAGCCCCTTTTGATTTTAGGGTCTATTGAAGATGGGCACTGGATCAAAACTTCCAGTCGGAGAGTTTTACAGGATGCAGAGTTTCGAGGCGTCCAAGAGACTATCCTCGAGTCCCGAGAGGTGCTTCCGGAGAAAGCAGCTCCGATAGGGAGTGGTCGGGATACTACCCCAGACCAATACGAAGATTTCATGGGAATACAAGCGTATGACCATTCCGGGTGGCACCAGGATGCCGCCCCGTGGGCCAGGGCATGGGTCCGGAGTCTACGTAGGTCAGAATCATTCCAGAAAATGTTCACTTGCACGGAGCAGTTCTCTCGTGCGTGCATCCTTTTTTAGGCTCCGGGGAGCGCTGGCAAGGGGAGTTCCGGCGAATCGCGAGACACGCATGGGTTCCCGTGGGAAGCCCCGCACCCCGTTAATGGTGTCCATCGCGCCGAAGTTCCGCATGCGAGGTGAGAAATGAAATTGTGGGTTTCGCGTGTCGGGTCGGTCCCGATAAGTGTTATGGCTCGATGACAAGCCCCAAATGTGCTCGATCTCGAGCTCTAACCTTGGGCAATTTTTTATTTTACCGCCCACTGGATGGCAGAGCGATAAATAAGCCCAACTCCAGGGGCAAAGTTTGAAAGGCGAACGGTTTCTCCTATAAAAGGGAAACCGTTCCAATCTGAGTTCACAACTCCCTTTCGATAAGTGCTCTTTTCTCTTCCCCGTGCATCTTCTGCTCCACTTTCCAGCGAAGAGAGACTACTCTGACGACTGTCCAGCCACCGCTACTGTTATGGCGATCGTCCTGCCATCGTCCTATCGCTCTTTGAACAGGTAATTATTTCTTCTTCGCTCGATTCTTTTCAATCTTGTTTAAGTGTTGTAACCGCTTCGTTCGGATCTGAGTTGAGGGGGGATACCGTGGGCAAATTGGATTGTATTCTCGTAGGATAGGGTTTACATGTTGCATGTGTTCATTCTCAATCGTTGTTTGCTTTGAATCATTGAGTACGGGTTTCGGTTGCTGCCTTGTTTTGATTTCACGTTGTTTGGTATTTTCACCTGTACTTGCTTTAATTTCTGCATTTGCTCTTATTTTTTAGTCGAGCGGTTGCTCATCCATTGGATTTTAGTTGGTGTAGCATGCACGCTCTTTACGGTTTGTTCTTCTTTCCAGAATTTTGAGCCGATTTTGGACGTCAATTAGTAGCATGTTTTGCGTATTTCTGTTTGTGTTGGCGTTCATTGCGTTTGATGGTTTTGTTTGCAAGTTGCCATGTGCATGGTGTGATCGGCTTAGTCAGTGGTGTGTTGCTGTTGTGCTTGAGTGAATTTTCATGTGTTTCGATTTCGAGGTCTTTTCCCGCTCCCCTAATTACGTGCGTATTTTCTTTGCTTTTTTCTTTTGCTTTCCTCTTTTTTCTTGTTTTTCGGGGGACCTCCTTTCCGGTTTTGCCAATTCTTGTGCTTTCTTGTCTCGTGTTATTTTAGTTGTACTGTGATTATATGGTGTCCTCGATAGAGAAATGTGTCGAGCTTTCCTCGTCCTCGGGTTTGACCGAGGAGGAGGTCAGAAGTTCGCCCCACCGGGAAGAAGCCGTCTCCTTGAGTTCGGAAGGGGTCGGTTCGTTCATGACTAAGTCGTGGAGGACCTCGAGCCCGAGGAGATGTCTGAAGCTGAAGAGGGCCTCAAGGAGTCCGGCAATGATGGCGATGATGGAAGTGAGGATTCCTATGAGCCAATGGTGGTGGATACTTCCTTTGTCAAGAAGGATCAAATCAATCCCGATGATCCGGTTCGAATGACTGTATCCACTGCTATCGAGGAGGATGTTACAAGAGCCTCGGTCGGGGCTGCATGCCACAAAATGAAGTACACTTTACTGAAGGTTGATCATAAGTGCTTCATGCCGACCGAACACGACGATGTCGCTTTCTTTCTTCCCGTGATCAAGTATGGGATCGGGGTGCCTCCTCATCCTCTTTTTCGAGCAATACTTCTATCATACGGCCTGGCTCCCTTCCAGGTGGCACCGATCGCTTGGTCCCACATGCTTGGGACCTTGTTGGTTTTCTATGACGCGGGCCTTGGTTACCCAACCCTTAGGGAGTGGCACTATTTGTACCGACTCGGTCGATACAAGGATGGTTATTACTATTTTACGAAAAGAGATTCCCTTAGCAAACCGATGATCACCAAATGTGCGTAGAACACTTCGGGATGGAAGAATAAGTGGGTGTGGCTGCAGATGAGCCACACTGACCCGGAGTTTCTGTCCGAGGGTGGAGTGCCTACAAGTGCAATTTTTAACAAGTATGCCATTCGGGCAGATATGGTTCGGTTACTGACCCCTTGTTTATTTGAACTTTGCAGGATATAAACAAACGTCACTACCGAGAAGGATTCCAGGATTGATATTGCTTACTCCAGGAAGAATCGAAAGTTTACGCAGTTCGCGGAAAAAAAAGCGTCGGTGCCGAGCACTGGGTTAATTCCAAGGGCAAGAAAGAGCCTTTGCCTGCTGACATGGCCAGATTGAGCCCGCAGGACTTGCTTGCTGCCATGATGTCACAGAAGCGCCCACGAGAGGCGACTTCATCTGGGCCGACTGAGGGTCAGTCCCCTAAGAAGAAGACCACGACCAAACCTGCACAGGTCGGTGGTTCGAGGGGTTCGGGGTCAATCCCAAAGACTATCGGTGGCACCTCCACGGGTCTGCCTCCGACGCCTCCTTCTCCCCCACACCAACCTTCGCCTCCGAAGAGGAAAGATAGGGATGAAAGGTGGAAGAAGAAGGTCCACGAGACGAGCACAGACTCCAGGGCTCGATCAAAGCTGATTGAGTCGTTTGGTCAGCTCGATCTTCTTCTCAACGGTTCGGGGCCAACCGACATCGCCTCTTCCTCTACGGCCTACACTATCAGGGTAAAAAAGATTTTGGATGGCGAGATCAGGGCCGACGACTTTGATAGCGCCTATGCTCGGGAGGCCTTTACGATGGAGTTAGTTTTTCACAAGGTTAGGGATTTCTTAAAGTTTACCTTTTGGTTCGTTACTAAGCTAATTAATTTGTTGCAGACGACCCGAAAATTTATCGTGTATACTGAAGGGCTGATTCGATCTCTGGATTCGGCAAGCGAGGGAGCGAGTCAATCCCAAAGGGAGATTGCCGCCAAGGGTAAGAAGAGGGTCGAGCTTGCTGACAAGTATGCCTCGGTCTCGACCTAACTTAAGGACTCAAAGCTAGAGGTAACCTCTCTCTGCAGCAAGTACAAGGAGATGAAGAAGGAGAGATCCGATCTAGCGCTTTGGAGCAGAGTGTTAGAGGATGAACTGAAGAAGGCTATGTACGAGTTCTAGGCCACCAATTCTAAGAAAGACATGGAGCTCGAGTCCTACAAGTCAAGGTTCCGGAAGGGTCAGGAGGAGAGGCTCAGTGATCAGAATAAGCATGAGGCCGAAGTTGAGGCTTTGAAGAGGGGTGATGGGGTCGATCTTCAACTGGTCGTGGCGAACCCATCATTCAAGCCCACGTTCGTCCTTCTGGTGGGAATGGTTACCAATTCCATCTGCACCTTGGTCAGGCGTCGGTGTCCGGGGTTCGACCTCGATAATATTACACGCCCTCCGACTCCCCCGCCGATCATCCCATAAGAGGTCGGGCCGAGCTCCTGGTGGTCGAGACCAAGCTGGTGAAGGAGGCTGAGGTTGAGAAGAGCCAAGAGGAGACGGAGGTGGAGGCCTTTCTGAACGACGGCGTGGATGAAGAAACTCGAAGAAGGCTCATGAGGACGTAACCGCTTAGAGAGTTACCTGCTTAGAGACTTTGTTTTGTAATCATTTTAATGCATTTCCCTTGTATCTCCAGTATTTTGACACATACGCTTTTTCTTTTTGTCGCTCGCTTTGCGCTTTCATTAACTATTTCGTCTCTACTTTGGAATATTTTTCTGAGCCGTTTACTCCATTTCTAACTTGCATGCTTTAATATGGCTTTGTTGTGCATTTTTGGTAATACGTTTGATTGAAGTTGTTCGCGCCTAAGTGTCGTACGGCCTCAGTTTGGCACCGACAGTCAGTAAGCTTCGATATCGACTGAGTTATAGCATCGGTATCGAGCTTTGGGCTTAGGCTGCATATAGAGCACGCAGAGGTCAGGGTGGGTGATGCTTTTGGCATCGCCCCTCCGACGCTCAAGTTAGTAATGATTTTGATGATAAAATATTAATTAAAAGAGTGTAAATGGAAAGAATAAGATAAGCGTATCTGTATACTATTGATAGTACTTCTTTAGGTGTTTGATGTTCCAACTGTTTCGTATTTCTCTTCCTTCTATTGTTTCGAGTTGATAAGCCCCATGTCCTACTATTTTGGTAATTCTGTAAGGGCCTTCAAAGTTAGGGGCTAGCTTTCCCGCACCAGACTCTTTTGTGTTTTTGAACACTCTCCTTAGGACTAAATCCCCTTCCTGGAAACTTCTGAGCCTTAACTTCTTGTTGTAGAACCTCTCGACTTGGTATCGTCGCAGGGAGTTTTTGGCTGCAGCATCGCTCCTTACTTCGTCTATGAATTCTAAGTTGGCTTGAAGCCGTTTGAGTTGGTTTGTTCGTCCGAGTACTCTACCCTTGGGCTGTGAGAAAGAATTTCTACGGGCGCTACTGCTTCGACTCCGTATGCTAATGAGAAAGGGGTTGCGCCAATAGCAGTTCTGGGGGGTAGTTCGGTAAGACCATAGTATAGCCGGGAGTTCCTCTACCCATCTAGAGCCGTGTGGGCTTAAATTATTTTTTAGGGTTGTGATGACGGTCTTGTTTGTTGACTCTGCCAACCCGTTTGCGTCGGGATAGTGCGGTGTTGAAAATATCAATTTTATCCCGTAGGTGTTGTAGAAAGTCTGCATCCTGTCACTGGCGAATTGCCGCCCATTGTCGGTGCGTATCACTTTGGGAATTCCAAAATGGCATAATACGTGCTTCCATAGGAACTTGATGACCTCCAAGTCCCGGGTTTTTCCAAGAGCCTCGCCCTCTACCCCCTTGGTAAAGTAGTCCGTCACCATGAGTATGTGGTCCTTTTGTCCTGTTCCTTTGGGAAGGGGGCCTACTAGGTCCATCCCCCATACCATGAATGGCCATGGGGTGATTGACACGTGGAGTGGTACAACGCTCCTGTGGATTGATGCCTCGAAGCGTTGGCAGCTATCGCATCGTTTGATGTAGTCAGCGGCATCTTTTTTCAAAGTTGGCCAGTAGAATCCGGCTGTGATTATTTTGTGGGAGAGTGATCGGGCTCTAGCGTGGTTGTCGCAGTCACCTTCGTGTATCTCCGAGAGTACCAACTCGACTTCAGGGGAGGCGATACACCGGAGGAGGGGTCCTCCGAATGATTATCGGTATAACTTGTCATTGATCATGGTGAATCGGGTAGCCATCCTCTCAATTTTGATTGCCTCGTTCCTGTCGTTGGGGGGAGGTCCCTCCATTAAGTGTTGGATCAGATGGTCTCTCCAATCACCTCCGTTGTGATTGATAGGAGCGATGTGACCCTGGGTGGCGACAGATGGTGATGATAGCCATACTTCGGGAATTGGTCGTGTGCTTCGCGAGGAGCTGGTGGCAGCTAAGTTGGCTAGGGCGTCTGCCCGGGCTTTTGACTCACGGGGAATATGGCGTAGGTCCCATTCGTCCATTTTATTTTTGAGTTCCTGGACCG
>JAPKLW010001112.1:110115-140186 GCA_026898455.1 Plectranthus barbatus
GAGGATATGTTAATTTATTGTTTTAAATAATATTACTATTTCCACTATTGTGAATTTTACCATGATAACTTTTTATGTAATAATCCATGAAATTTTCAATATTTATATAATATATTAAAGGAGAATAGCTTATAGTAATTGCTCAAAAACATTATTGTGTTAAATTTAAATTATTTTTATATTATTTTTTATATTATAAATATGTAATAAACAGTAACAAAAATATAAAACTTATAATTTTTATTTTTCTTTAAAATATTTCATTTCACCAATTTATTATATTTATTATATTTTAAATAATACAAGTATAATATTTTTCATGAAATAATATTTAAACCAAATCTCATAGACTTTGTGTTTGATATAATTCTTTTTAATTTTATTAAATTTGCATATATATTTAATGTATAATATTATATTGAAGTACAATAACAAAAGTGCACAAAAGATTCTATTGTATTTCTAAAAATAAGATTGTATTGTAAATTTCAGATAAAATAAGAACTCAAGAATTACTTATGTTCCAATTTGATTTTATTTTTATATGTTAATTTATGGTTTTTAATTCTATTAATATTCTAACTATTATAAATTTTACCATCATGATTTTTTATATAATAGTCAAATTTAAATATGTAAATTTGAAGAATATGCATGACTTTAAAGGAGATATTTTTGTTTTTTAGAAGACTTTAGTTAACCATAGCCACTAAAAAAATTGATAATTTAATATTTGGTAATATCTTTTTTCACTCAATTTGAATTATAGTTTGACATTTATTCTTTATATATCCATGTCATGAGCTACGATATTTTTATTTAATGTATATATTTTCTTTCAGTTACACACTTTTATTTATTAATATTTAAAATTATTAATACTTTTTATGAATTCAATTATCTTGAAGAAAATTAAATGATTTGTCTTAATTATATTTGTGAGGTGACAAAGATTACATACTGCAAACTTATAGAAAATTATATTTACTTAATTTTATATTAAATATAAATAAGATGACTAAGTAGAATATGAGTTTATATTTAGAATTACTTAAGATTTTAAACGTGATTTTAATTTGAGACGTAAGTGATTGAAGTATTTTGTCTGTTTTCAATGAATTATTAAATTGATACACAATTAAATTAAAACATCTGGATAGATTAAAATTTAAATTAATGAAATTTATTAAATAAACAAAATTTTACTGTGCAACGCACGGGTGCAAATCTAGTAGTTTATGAAACAACAATATAAAATTGTCTATGATTGAAAATATGATTTTTGAAAAATAGACTAATTTGTTTAAATGATTAACCTCAACTTTTATCCGCGAAAAAATAGTAACCATAGAAATTTAAACGACAGCCTTACAAGTTTAATTGTGAATATTAAAATATCACAAAGTTATAAATGTATCTAATTTTAATTAGACATGTTATATAATCTATCCATTTTTTTTATTAAAAATATCATCAAATTGAATAATTCTACAATGAATTTTATATCTTGCAGTTTTTAAGTTGTGAATTTTATATATCTCGTGTGTGTGTATATATATATAGAGGAGAGATCGTGTAAAAAAAAATCCCCAGTGAGAAAAAAAAATGAATCATGTCCATTAGATAAAAAAATAATGGTTGATATTCAAACAAGCAACAACTAAAACACAATCAAGCAAAAAAATAATCAAGCAACATCTAAAACACAACCAAGCAACGTTGCAATCAAGCAACGACCTGAATACAATCAACCACCCTCATGAACACAATCAAACATCTTTCTCACTTTCTCACGTTAAACCTGTCTCACCGGATCCGCTCCCTATATATATAGAGAGAGATAAAATATCATTATTTACAAAAATAAAATAAAAAGTAGTACGGGTACATTGTGAAGTAGCTAAATTTAATATTTATATACTAATCATAGCTAATGAAATAAGTTCCTAATGAATTTATTTGTACTATATAAAAAGATATAAAAAAAAGTATTTGTACTATTGTTTTATAAAAAAGAGAATAAAAAGATAAAAATCAAATATCATCTAACAATAAAATAAAACTACTTATAATATGTTAGGATCTTTGTTAGAGAAATCATTCATTTAATTTTTGTGTTTTGGTGGGTCAAAGATTGTAAAAGCCATCTTAGTCAGTTTTTCAGTTTCTAGAGTTATAAAACTGTAATCCTTGTATAGAATCAATTGAGTTGTAATAGAACTTAGTAGCTGAAGACCGAGCATCGGAGATGCTCGAGAACTGAAGAACTGCACGCCTTGAGACTTGGTCTTCACCAAGTATAGCGTTGACCAAAACTGAGTTTGGGTACTCAGTCCAGGGTCTTCCATACTAACCAGAAGAAGTCAGTATGAGTATGAGGGCTTTCCCGTACTGACTAGGAGAAGTCAGTATAAGGGTTTTCCATACTAACTATAAACAGTCAGTATGAGGGCGCTTTTCATACTGACTATGGGCAGTCAGTATGAGGGTCAACCATACTGACTATGAGAAATCAATATGAGGGCTAGCTATACTGACCTTAGGAAGTCAGTATAAGAGCCTCTACCTTCAAAGCACGAGCTATCGAAGACATCAAAACTCGGTCACACTTCGGCATATTCATGCCTAAGCAAAAGTCAGTACGAGGATATCCAAACTTGGATTCCTCATACTGAAACTTAGTATGGCATAAAGTTAGTGTATAGTACGCTGACATAGCAGAGCAGAGCAAAACAGACCTACGACATGGGCTATGATTGGACATCTTCCATGAGTCTAACGACTGAATTTATGTGTCTAATGGGTAGAAATTCGAAATGTCGGAAGAAGTCCTCTATAAATAGGACTACTCATCAACCTTAAACGATAACGAATTTAAATGATTCTCACTCTACAAAGAGCATTCTGCAAAGCCATCTCTCTCCTAAAACTCTCTGAGTTTCCGTGTTTCTTTACACGAGACTTGAGTTCCTGACTCACGTTATTACTCCGTGCTACTCCATCTTAGCACGGGGCTGAAGCTTTCTAGCTAAAGCTATACCTTGGTGAATATATCTTTCCAATATATATTCATAGCAGTCAGTTTCCTACTCTGGGATACTAATTCTCATGAGCGTATGCCAACCAACTGAGTTAGGGGAAGAACAACAAACATCCAACCACCAGGAAGAAGGCTGCAGGGGTGTCGTCCTCACTTCAACCTGAAGACTAAGCTTACAAGGAGTTCCTAGGCGATTGACCACAGTAGACTGAAGGACGGAGGGGCCGACGGGCTGTGTATAAATCGTAAGGAGGTTTTTACTTACTTAGTGAATTATCCAGACCTTGGGTCTCAAGAGTGGATGTAGGATTTTGAGATCCGAACCACTATAAAATATCATGTGTTCTTTACTGCTTTATTTACATTTCTGTCTTGTTTAGTTTCGCAAACTGACTTTTGAAACCTTCAATACTTGTCCAAGTATTGAAGAGTATATTATGTGAAACTTACCTAACAACGGCAGACCTAAGCTTAACTCATGTTGAGTACACTAAACTGAGTTTTGTTTGCTTAGAAGAACAAGTGCAAGTGTTTATTATATTTCTACTTCCGCTACATATACAAAACTTCCGTTGTGCATATACTTGTACTCTGGTTTCGGGACCAACAAGTGGTATCACGCGCCAAGGTTCTTACAAACCAAGGTTGTGTTGAGTCGCTTAGGACTAGTTCTCTGTTCCTTGCACTTTGTTTTTTTTTTTTTTTTTATGTGTATTCAATCTTAGGTACGCAAAGATGACACAAATCACAAAGCTTCCAAAGTATCCATCACAAAATTTTGAGATATGGAAAAAACGCTCTCTGATAATGCTGAAGAACGTCCATCCAGAGATGGTTGAGGTTCTATCCACCGGACCACTGAAGATCACCAAAGTGAACACACAGCTCGAAGGAGCAGAGGGCCCTGAGAGTGGACACACCTTATGCTGAGTGGACGAACGATGACATAATTCATTTTCAGCTGGATTCAATGGCCTTGGAGCTTATCCTTCAATCCCTACCAGAGCCAGTGGCTGTTGAAGCTCTTGAACACAACAACGCCAAGAAGATGTGGGAATTCCTTGGCACCCTCTTTCAAGAGACCGCACAGATGAAGCGAAACAAACTTCAAAATTGTGTAGATAAGTATGAATCATTTCAAATTCTTCCTAGTGAAAATGTTAAATCAGTGGAAGCTAGATTTAATGATGTTATTTGTGAGCTAAAAAACTTGGGGAGAACTTATGAGATTGCAGATATGAACGCGAAGATTCTCTCCAAGATGCCTAAGGAGGACTGGTTCGTCAAAGCCACCAGCTTGAAGGAGAAGGATCTCTTCAAGATGACAACCAAGGACGTGTTCGCTCAGCTACAAGCTCACGAGTGGGACATACAAATGACATTATTAGTTCCACAACAATTATAGTGGACAACTGAATTTTTAATATTGATGATTTTTTAATTGTTCAAAAGAATGACACATTTGCAATTAAATTTTAATATTGACGAATTCTTAATTATTTACAGAAGATTAACTGGAGTACAACAGTAATGGGAGAGTGAGAGATATTTATGGGACTACAATTTTAATTAGTGAAAATTCGTATAATCGTCAATCTTTTTAAAAGTTTTTATGACTACAATTTTAATTAGTGACTATATAATTTATTTTCTTAATTGTGTTGAGTCAATATTGGATAGTTTTTTGTCCCCACTAAGATTAAATGATTGACAGTTTGCATTATTGGTTTCACTATAATTATAGTAGGTGATTGAATCTTTAGTTTTGATGATTTTATAAATTACATATTTGCAATATAGTTTATGGGAGTATGACAAAGATAATACGTTAAAATTTTTTAGTTTTTAATATTGATGAATTTTTAATTATTTATTAAAGATTAACTGGAGTACAATTGTAGTGGGATAGTGGGAGATATTTATGATTTATAACTTTTTTGGGTAATTCTAAACATAGCCACAATTTTTCTCAACATAGCCATTTTATTTAAAAAAATTAAATTATATATCTTATATTACTATTCTACCCTCATAGCCACAACTTAATTTTATATGTTTATATTTTTCCAGAAAAACTCCTCCCACGCAACTAATCTCTGCTATGATTTTTTTCGATTAACAACACGTGAACACCATACCCAAAACTGCTTCGATGACATTAAAAAAAATTCACCATGTAACAATCATGAGCGTTTCAATGATGAAATCTCTACTAACATTCGATTGTCTTCTCCATAGAAAATAACCAGAAATGCTTCCGCCCAAAGCAAAAAATCTCGTTGTAAATTATGCACATTTGGATTACAAAAGTTATTTTAGAAAACAATTTCATCTTTCTGGTGGAGATGATTTCTTACAATAGAAATATTTGATGAGAAATGGAGTATTTGCTTACAAAAATTAAGTGACCGAATTGATCCTTTCTGCAACAGGTGAATATTCTAGATTTCGCCATTGAGATTTATTCTCCAATTACTTCTCTTGTAACAAACAAGATAAGAGAAATTAATAACTGGTCTTGACTTAAGGTTTGATGAGGATTTTATTTTGTTGTTTCTTGAATTACTGTCACCATTTACGGTAAATCTTGATTATTGAAATATTAATGTTTTCGATTGTTGGAACTTGGAGGTGTGTAAAGCGGGGGTTTCATTTGGATTAGGATTTTTATTGTGGAGGTTATGGGTAAAAATATCAAATAAAATTATATTTGAATTAAAATAAATTTTGTGGCTAAAAGAGAAAAATGGGGGCTATGAATAGAAACACCCTTTAATTGGTTTGACTAAAATTTTAATGTGAAATTTTTAGGGAAGTTTTAATTATAATTAATTGGATTATAATTTTAATTAGAGAAAATGTGTATAGCACTTGATTATTTAGTTTAGTCGGAATTTTTTTTTTATGACTTGTTTACTTTAGTATTAGTAGTATAGATATAAATTTGAAAATGCTAAATCTCATTGGACGACGTGCTGACCAAGCCCGAGCCCAAATCATCTTATAATTTCGTAAGTAATGCCGAAGAGAAATTGGGTTTCTGACCGGGCCTAAGTAAAGCCGCAGAGAAATTGGGCTTCTGACCGGGCCTATGTGGTGAGGATGAGGGTGGAACTCCCATTTTTGGCGCGAGATCTTCCCGCCAAACCAACGGCAGAAGGGGGTTTATAATAATATCAGCAGTATGATGCCCTAGTTGGAAACCGTTTTTCTCATTACGAGTGATCACACAGACTTCTGCAGATCGAGGCGATGGCCGGAGACGACGACTCATCCAGATCTGGAGACGATGGCGCTGCGGCGAACAGGATTCCTCCGTCCACACCGGATTCCCCAACATCCGCCGGGTTCAACACAGACCAACTGCCGTTCAACACCAGCCAGAACTACACCGACGACGACGACGAGGCATCCGTCGATCCTGAGATTGTTAGAGATGAGCTTGATGATGGAAACAACATCGAGGAAGAGGAAGAAGGAGAGGACCTCTTTAACGACAATTTTATGGAGTAAGTGTTTTGTTCTTTGAAAAATGCATCTATACTCTTTTTGCGGCGAGATTCCTCAACTTCCGTCTTGACTGATGGTAGTTGGTGTTGTCTATGGTTGTAGTGATTATCGGAGGCTGGGCGAGCAGGACCAGTACGAAGGGTTGGGGATTGACGATTCCCTAGAGGACGAGAGGGATTTGGACCAGATTATGGCCGACCGCAGAGCTGCGGAGATTGAACTTGACGCTAAAGAAGCCCGCGTTTCTCAGCGCAAGCTTCCGCAGCTTCTGCACGATCAAGGTCTGTTTCATTTCCTTTTCACTATTACGCCTTTCGAAATTTTAATTAGGGGCTGCGTTTGGTCTATCAAGCCTTCCTCTATGCAGTTGAATTGTTAAATAATAAAAATGTACATTAGCAAACGTTTAAAGTTTGTAGCGTTTCAAATGGATGGGTTTTCTTATAAATTCTGATATAAATAGCTGTGATTAGTACAACTGAAGAACGTCGTAAATAAGTATGTTGTGATTTATGAAAGTTTCTTAGAGCTTGTTGTTGAACTAATCTGGTTGAGCTCTCACTTTGAAATTTGTGTGAATAGCCAAAAGTAATTTTCTTTGTTAACAGTATTAGTAGAACGATATGTTTCGGCATGCCCAAAATCTTTGGGGTGGGATGGACTTGGCCATTGAGTGACAAACCTGAACTTGTATCGCAGACACTGATGATGACAGCTACAGGCCATCGAAAAGAACCAGAGCTGACTTTAGGCCACCAGCCACTCCCGATGATACTGATGGAATGGCAAGCTCTCCGGGTAGATCGCAGCGTGGGAATTCCAGGGATGATGTTCCCATGACTGATCAGACAGATGATGACCCTTACGTATGGAATTCCTTATCAGATTTATGTTTCATGTCGTTCTAATTATCATTTAACCTTTCTAAAAAATAAGTTGATTGATCCGATGGCTGTTACCATAGGATGAAGAGAATGATGAAGATGGGTATGCAATGTATAAGGTTCAGGGAACCCTCAGAGAGTGGGTTACTAGAGATGAAGTGAGGCGCTTCATTGGCAAGAAATTCAAGGATTTTTTGCTAACATACGTCAAACCAAAGAGTGAGAATGAAGACTATGAATATATAAGGCAGATCAATGAAATGGTCTCAGGTAAGATGCTTCTTAAAGTCGGTGTTTTTTTTCCAAATGCTTGTTTGCAGTCAAATAAAATACCATAGGAAAGAAGTCCTTCCCTATAGTAACTTGATTCTTTTTGCAGTTAACAAGTGTAGCCTTGAGATTGATTACAAACAATTCATCTTTATGCACCCCAACATTGCAATCTGGCTTGCGGATGCACCACAGCCTGTACTTGAGGTCATGGAAGAAGTTGCCAATAAGCTTGTCTTTGACTTGTACCCAAATTACAGGAAAATCCATCCAAAAATATATGTGCGGATCACTAACCTACCTGTGTATGATCAGATACGAAACATTAGGTAATACATTTGAACCATTATACAATTTTGTGTCTGGTTTCCATGATAACTAAGATTTGCTTTCCGATTATGTTCCACAGGCAGATACACTTGAACACCATGATTCGTATTGGTGGAGTTGTCACCCGACGCTCTGGAGTCTTTCCCCAATTGCAGCAAGTTAAATATGATTGTAATAAATGTGGAGCAATTCTGGGGCCTTTTGTCCAAAATTCTTACTCTGAAGTGAAGGTTGGTTCTTGTCCAGAGTGTCAATCGAAAGGACCATTTACCGTTAATATTGAGCAGGTGAATATTCTCCCACACCTTGTTTCTGGAAATTGCAACTAAGATCTCTGCTAAGCTAATTTTCTTTGCTTCAGACAATATATAGAAACTACCAGAAACTTACTCTTCAAGAAAGTCCTGGAATCGTTCCTGCTGGTCGGCTACCGAGATACAAGGAAGTGATACTCTTGAATGATCTCATTGATTGTGCCCGGCCTGGAGAAGAGATAGTAAATCTTTGCATCTTAAACTCTTGTTTTCTTATTGACCATAAGATGAAAATCATAATAATTTGTCATATTCAAACTCCAGGAGGTGACTGGCATATATACCAACAACTTTGACTTGTCTTTAAATACAAAGAATGGGTTTCCAGTCTTTGCGACTGTGGTTGAAGCAAATTATGTTGCCAAGAAACAGGACCTCTTTTCAGCTTACAAGCTGACCCAAGAAGATAAAGAAGAAATTGAGAAGTTGGCGAAAGACCCAAGAATTGGAGAAAGGGTATATCCATTGTGATAATTGAATGAGTCTTTTGCCCGTCTGATTATATTTGCAGCATGTTGCCTTACCTTCTGGTTTTTCCTTTTCAATAATTCAGATAGTGAAGTCAATAGCCCCTTCCATCTATGGTCACGAGGATATAAAAACTGCAATAGCTCTTGCCATGTTTGGTGGCCAAGAGAAGAACGTTGAAGGAAAACATCGACTACGAGGAGATATAAATGTACTCCTGCTTGGTGACCCTGGAACTGCCAAATCCCAGTTCCTAAAGTAAGTATTTGTTTAAGATGCAGATTGAGAGTTCAAAATTTTATGTAACTGTAGTAACATCCTATCAAACTTGATTGGATGGTTTAAGATTACTAGAGTACTCCAGATTCCCACTAATTTTTTTAGTTAGCTTCTCAGTAACTTTAATGGACTGAAATGCAGCTACAATTGGATAAATCTTGACTGACGGGTAGAAAAACTTGTTAGGTATGTTGAGAAGACTGGACAGAGGGCTGTCTATACAACTGGAAAAGGAGCTTCTGCTGTAGGACTCACTGCTGCAGTTCACAAGGACCCAGTAACACGGGAATGGACTCTAGAAGGAGGTGCACTTGTTTTGGCTGATAGAGGCATATGTCTTATTGATGAGTTTGACAAAATGAATGATCAAGACAGGTTGGTGATTTGATTTTGAACGCTTACTCATTTGATTTTGTATGTGACACTGATTATTAACATCTTCACCATTCAGAGTAAGCATTCATGAAGCAATGGAGCAGCAGAGTATCAGCATATCAAAAGCTGGGATAGTCACATCTCTTCAGGCTCGTTGTTCTGTAATTGCTGCTGCAAATCCTATCGGGGGAAGGTATAGATTGTTAAAGTTTAGACATCTGAATTGATACTGTCTTTGGATCTTTGCATCCTATAGTCCTCCCCGAGAAAGGTTTTTCTTAGTTCTGGTAAACCTAAAAATATAAATGCGACTACATTCACAATCATTGGAGACTTATGCAGAATTTCTTATATGTTATTCCATTTTATACTATCCACTAGCAAAAGAAACATTCTATAATTGATTCCTTGCACGGAGTAAATGCTGGGTGTGACTGTTTTGGTGGATTATCTTTTTCACTTACTTCCCATGTTTTGTCTTTTCTATAGCTGTTCTTGATATCTTTCTTGCAATTTTTTTGCAGATATGATTCCTCAAAGACATTTTCGCAAAATGTGGAACTCACTGATCCCATTGTTTCCCGCTTTGATATTCTCTGTGTTGTCAAGGTCTCTTCTATTTGAATTTTGTGTTAGTCAAATGACTTTCTGTAATTGGTGTATTCCAGTAGCAGTTTAATAGTTTCTGATATGATGCATACAGGATGTAGTTGACCCAGTAATTGACGAGATGCTGGCACAATTTGTTGTTGATAGTCATTACAAATCACAGCCTAAAGGTGCCAACTTTGATGATAGGTCTGTGAACAATTCACAGGATGAAATCCAAGCTTCAGCAGTTCAAACAGATCCAGAGGTCTTTATTCTATTCTCTTTGTTAGAACTAGTGTTCTCACAATATATTGTTTTGGTTCTGGTTTAGAATAAATGCGTCTTTTGGGCAGATAATTCCCCAGGAGTTGCTAAAGAAATACCTAACATATGCCAAGCTGAATGTGTTTCCAAGGTTGCATGATGCAGATTTAGACAAGCTTACACAGGTTTATGCTGAACTACGAAGAGAATCATCAGTAAGATAACTGAATCCTTAGTCTCCTGTGACGTGAATTTGGAGACAGAATTACTGACATGGTTTTTTACTTTTTTCACTTTTGGCGCCTGCTTTTGTAGCATGGACAAGGAGTTCCAATTGCAGTGAGACACATAGAATCAATGATCCGGATGTCTGAAGCCCATGCTAGAATGCACCTTAGGCAGCATGTCATTCAAGAAGATGTGGACATGGCCATTCGAGTTCTGCTGGATTCATTTATCTCAACTCAAAAGTTTGGTATGCAGAAGGCTTTGCAGAAGGTAGTACCCTCATAACAATTTCAAAACATAATAAATAACAATATTTATTGAGGATGCCTACATCTTAATTTGGTTTCCTGGGGAAAAATAAGCATAAATATATCTGGCGTGATTTATTTGACTATCAAATCCTTAGTTACAAAGGGTATTCAATTTGTTGCAGAGCTTCAAAAGATACATGATATTCAAAAAGGATTTCAATGGCATTGTTTTGCATCTTCTGAGAGAACTTGTGAAGGATGCCCTACAGTTTGAAGAAATAGTGGCTGGTTCTACTGCAAACCTCTCTCATGTAGATGTGAAAGTGGAAGAACTGGAAAGCAAGGTAGTTTAATATTCAGCTTGCCCTTTGATTCCGTATTCTTGTGTTTTGATGATGGAGTAATGTGTTGAATGCAGGCTCGTGATTACGGGATCACAGATCTGAAAGCTTTCTTCAACAGCACAGAGTTCCGTAATGCGCACTTTGAGTTGGATGAACAAAGGGGTACCATAAGGCATCCTCTAGCCCACTAATAAAGCCTAAGCCTATGACTATGTTGATGTTATTAATATCAGATATGTGTGTGACGTGACGGGCCTAACTTATTGTATTTTCTTCTTCATTTCTAGCATTTGTTTTTATATACTGAGGAGTTCAAAGATTTTTTCTTTTTCATGAAAAAATGCAATGCGATACGATACATCTTGGTGTGGCCCAAATCTGAATTATGCATTGTAATGATATGCCTAGTGCGGCTACGTTTCACATATATAAAATCCGAGCTTTCAGACATGAGCATAGCTTAGTTTATTTAGTGAGCCAATTGAGAGTATTTTTGTTCACATATGAAATACGTTGAATCTCGTCAAAATGAGTAATGTATTACTTCTCAAAATCCACGTCAGCCAAATGATAACTACTAGTATTAAATAGTGTAGTCAAATTTGTTTCTTGAGGGTGACGTCACATTTAAATTGTAAAGAAAACATTTATTTAGCAGTCAAAAAGTTGGAACTAGGAAAAATGAAGTTTTTAAAAAAAATAATAGAAAGAGAGAAAGAAAAGAGCGGGATTTGGTATGAAAAAATGAGGGGGGATCACGTGTGGATATTAAATGTACAATAATTTGGTTGGTAGAGGTAGAAGGAGAAGTGGAAGTAGAGAACTGAAAGAAAGGGGTCCGTGTTGGCAGCGCACGTGAGAAACAATTTGGTTGGGGGCGGGGCGGGAGCATTTTGAATCCCGACTTCACTTTGACTCCTACCTTGTCCTTTTTCTCGCCTTAAATCATTTTCTTCCTATCTTCTACTATTATTATTATTATCCAATTCAAATACAAATAATATATTATATCAAGTGGATTCAGATTACAAATGTATTGCATGAAATGGGATTCACTATTCATTTACATTCAATTAATAATTTTGTATGTTTCAAATATACCATATTTTTTGTTATATGAATTTATGGCCTTGGATTGATTAGACCCATGTTTGATTTTATTTTTTTCAATCTACCATGTATTCAAATATAAATAAGCTAAATATATAATATAAAAGTTTTATATATTTTTTAAACATAGTATATAGAAGGAGAATTGTCGATCTAGGACCCAAAAGATAGTTAAATTGTCAATCCAGGACCCGAAAGAGGATTTGTCAATCCAGGACCCGAAAGATCAAACAATTCTCAATCCAGGACCTGATATTGAGGTCCTGGATTGAGAATTGTATGGTCTTTCGGGTCCTGGATTGAGAATTTTTGTCATCTTTCAGGTCCTGAATTGACAATTAATCTTTCGGGTCCTGAATTGACAATTAAACTATCTTTCGGGTCCTGAATCGATAAAACTCCTATATAGAAAAAGTACGTATAAATTGATTGAATATAATGAGGACAGTATCTCCAATATAATAAAATAAACAAAATTTTAACACTAGATTGATTTTTTTTCTTCTATATATTAGTGGTATATCCCCTAAACCTTCATTATCCACCTATGTTTATATGTCCGAGTATGATTAAAACTATCAATTTTTAATAAAAACAAAAAGGGAAGGTCTTGGGTTAGGCAGACCTAAATGATTTAGGCGGGTTTTATCCATTAACCCAAGCCCAAACCCATATTACCCTAATTGGGATTAATAAACCCTATTTGGGATAGGTCAACCCATTTGGGTAGGATAAAACCCGCCTAAACCGTTTAGGCCTGTCTAACGCAAATTTTTGCCAAACAAAAAGGTATTCCAATTTCACTTTATATCATGTCTATCCACCTTATCTTTCGAAACATCACTCTTCTCAGTCTTCACCTTGCTTGCCCCAATTGCTTTTCTTTCTTTCTCCACATGGAACACGCTTCCCTCTTGGTTCATTTTCATTTTCATTTTCACAACCATGCAATTCTTGCATTCAAAATTTTCATTTTTTATAAAAGTAACTTCAAAAATACTCATATATCTCTTAATATGATCACCAACTCAAACTGGAATCATAATCCATTAACAAATAAAAAAAAAAAAAAACTAAAAATTGGAATCTAAAACTGAAGTAGTCAGTCTGTCCTTGTATTTCCTGTTCCCTAGCTTCTCTTAATCACCAATTTGTGGCGGACATGATATTGTTTTCATTCTCACAAATCAGAACAATTTCCACCAAATATGAGAATTTGTGTTCAATTGTGCAAAAACTCAACTGTATATCATCATATATGTTAATTGTAATGATCTAATTTAAAAGCGTAGACTGATTGAAACCCTACAACTACAAGGTACAGCTATATGTGTTGATTTTGGAATATGGAATGGAATCACACCACATTCGATTTGGTCTTCCTCAAGCTCTTCTTCTCCGCAATGGTGTCGAGCTTGGGCTTCCACTGCAGCCGCCGCCCAACCAGCAGCTCGTAGTCCTTCCGCAGCTGCGGCGTCGTGCAAACTCTGATCGTCTTCGGCTCCATTTCCTTGTGGTGTGATTGGATGATCACCTTCACCCTCAGCCCCCCAGCGGGGGTCTTCTCCAGCTCGAATGGAGGCCTGCCCGCCACCGCGGAGCGGCAGCGGAGGAACGTCGCGAATGACAGAGCCGACTGGAAGAAGTTCGCCGGGAGGAGGAAGTAGTTGTGGCCGGGCTGGAGGCGGTCGTGGTGGGAGAGAGCGGGGGTGACTTGGCCGATGTAGAAGGCGTCGGAGCGGCAGACCATGTGCTTCGGGAACTCCTCCATCACCTCCCAGGCTCGGATGGGGCGATCGTAGATGATCACGCCGCCGTCGGACTTCACCAGGCGGATGACGGAGGAGGAGCTGGTTCCCTTGGCGGCGGCATCCTGGGGGAGGTGCGCGCAGGAGATGCCGTGGAAGCAGCGCGGAAAAGGGGCGACCATCATCTGATTAATCTTGCGGCTCATTCCCATTGTTAATGATGATGCAGATTAGATGCAGAAATGGAGGTTTGAATTCATGAGAGAGAGAGAGAGAGAGAATTTAAAAACGACGATGAAGATTTGGAAGAGTGGATTACAAAGACCGTATCCGAATTATATTGTATGTGCAGTGCAGGGGTAGAGGTGGTCGGTGGGGGATATAAAGGTAAAAATGCTGCAACATTTCCACCCAGTACTACTCATTTTGCTACTCCCTCTCTCAACTCTCTATATATATTTTTGAGTAAAACAGGTTACTTTTATGGAAATTCATTTTCCTTTTTCATTAAACTTCCAATATTATTCATTTTGAAGAATCTATCTTAATTTACCTCAGCAATGGTATGTAAAAATGATAGCATTGATCTACTACAAGGTTTTCTAAACAGAAAATTTCTCTATAATTCAGGTTCTAATTAATATATCAGCTCATCTAATCAATTAAGTTTTATATGACAATCTATGTATGTAATCACTTACTTGTTTTAGGATAAGGAGAAAATATAAAATGAGTTTTTTTTTTTTGAGTTGATGTGTATTCAAATTATGCATTTTTGGAAGAAGTTGTATATTATTGAGAGTAAAGTGTAATTAAGAGAGGGTACTAGATGCAAATACAAATAATTGCAGGGGCGTGGAATTGCAATTAGGTGGAAGAATCCGCGGTCAATGATTGGTTCCAACTTCAAAAAGAGGGGCTTTACTTTGACTAATATTCCAACCCCCAATCCCGCCTTATTATATTGTCTATTGGCTTGGGAAAACACTTGACACCTCACTCTTTTACTCTATTCCTATTTTATAATATTATTAGTTAGAAGTGAATCCACTTTTCTTTTTTTAATAAATAATTTAGTGGTTGGAGCATACGGTGCTATAAATTTGATTTCGTTACTTCTTATAAATTGATAACTTATGCATCAAGGTAGATTATAGTCCTAGAAGGTTAGATTATAAACATTCAGCATATGTTTAGGATATTGTTATTTCTTGTATAGTTAAGTTTGAATATTAACAACCATACCGAGTGATTGATTATAGAATAAGTAGTCCTTTCTTAATATTTTTTTTTAAGAAAAAAGAAGAAGAAGTTTGAAAATGAGTAGTATTATATTAGAATCAATCACATTAGGCAGGTTAGTTGAGGTCTATATATAGTTAGTTGTAGGCAGATTGATTGTTGAAGAAGACTGACTATTGAAGACATGTTACTTCATCATATCTAATCTAACCTCATGTCATGTGCTGAGTTACCAATTTTACTCAACAAACTCTATATAAATTAAATGCGTGAATGAATGCCTTCCAATCCAATTTAAAATGCAGTCATAATGTTGCTAAAAAAATCTACTTTAAAAAAATAAAAATTTAAATTATAATTTTACTCCTACAACCCCTAATTTTAAACTTCAATTAATATAGTAAAAATTAAAATTAATTATGTAACCCTAATTTAAAATTTTACTCGCTATTGAGGTGGCACAACACAATTAACATGAACACAATATTTCATCACTTCCATCACCGGATAGCATCAAATAAAAGTATAAAACCATAATACTTACCACATCAACATACGTATGTATTCATACATAATAGACGCAGTTTTGTGATGCTATACAAATCTCATTGCTAAAATTCGGACCATGAAGTAATGTTTTTTTTCCCAGTTGAATTCAGACGATTCATGTTCATGGTTCTTCATTCAACTGTTAAACGATAATGTATCAATTTAAAGAAGAGAGATAATCCAACGGGGCCCTCACATTAATATAGTCAAATATTTTTCTGTTCGTATGTGTTTCTATATGAACGAGAAGCTCACACAAGGTTTTGTAGAAACAATCTGTTGGAATTTTAATTTTCATAGAAGATAGTCAGAAATATATTTATCCAGATTTGCTTTTAGGATTTTGATTTTTATTTAACGCATACCGAGATATGAGGCTACGGGTTTAAGTTTAATTTTTGTTATTTTGATTAAAATTTTAAATTGGGGGCTGTAGAGATAAAATTGTAATATTATATTATAATTTAAATTTTATTTTTTAAAATAGTTATGTTTAGCAAAAATATGGTTGCATTTACAATCACTCTTTATTAAATAGTGAATACTAATAATTTATTATACAACATTATGATTTAGTTAGAAAGAAATGCTATAATTTTTTTTTTGTCCCAAATAAAAATTGTAATTCAAATTTTTATTTTTTAAAGAAAATATTAAAGTTAAGTCCAATTTTAATATGAGCGAATGTTGATTTTTCGAATTTTTTATAGTAGTACATTAAATTAACAGATTCAATTATCTCCAGCTCAAACTCATTTTATTTTATTTTATTTTTTTATCACACATAGATTGTTTTTATCCCTTACATTTATAAACAGGCGTGCGAATTGTATCAAATACAAAAAGTGCGCCCAAAAGTTAGGCCGAATTCAATTTATTGGGCTGACCAGCCCGCCAAAGAAAATAGAAATTACTTATTTTTATATACAACAAATATAACTTAATATAAATTCAAATTATAAGAATATTATTTAAATCTAAAAACTCTTCAAACGAATAAAGTAATGAATCTCACTTTTTCAATGTTTTTGCGATTTCCCAATTTCTTAGCTTTTTTTTTTTTAAAAAAAATTGTTAAAAACTTCCTTATATTATTATGTATTAGTGGGTTAAAAAATGTAAAAATCATCTTAGTTTGTCTCTAGATTTATTTCAAATTAGTCGAAAAATGTAAAGTCTTGTATAGGATTTGTATCGAGTTATAAGCTAGAGCTAATCTGAATACCAGACTGATTAATCAGTCTGGAATGCGTGAAAACTCAACAGACTAAGGTTCTAGCTGAACTTGCAAGTCTGAGATTTATGAGTCTTGGCTGATAAGTTTGAATTCACCAAGTATGGGTCCAACCAGTATGGTCTCACCTAGTACACCAAACTTACCAGCATAAGGACCAAACATATACTGAAAGATAATGTCATCAACATGGATTTGGAAGTATGACGACACCAACATGGATTTCTTAAAGTCCTAGTCCCATCGCAAAGAGACAAAGAGAATTATTTGAGGAACGTACAAGCTTTAAGGATTGGAGATTCCTTAAAGTCCTCAAGCACGAAACTCCAACTTTCGATACCTAGGACAACCAATCCAAAATTCCACAAACTGAAGAGACTGTCGTTCTGACATAAAGGTGAACAATCACTGTCATTGTCGAGAAAAAACGGAGCAGGTGCAAAATATCTGGAAAAAACACCACCTACCCGCCTATCGCAACAGTCAACAGAGACATTCGTTTGGACATCCTCCAATTTATCTACTCCCTTCATCCCATGCCAATTGTCGTGTTTCTTTTTGGCACGGGAATTAAGGAGGTTGTGTTTTGTAGTTATTTGTGGTAATAAAGTAGAAATAGATGATTAACTTTTGTAGGGCCCACAAATTTTATTTTCCTAATTTATTTATAATTTTAAAAAAACTGTTTTTTGAAACAATTTTATTAACTAATTTTTTTTGATTTATTCAGATTATACAAATAACACAAATTACCTGCCGCCAATTACACAATTAATCCACTAAAATTAATTATCATCAATAAAAATGTGCATTACACAAGTTCCCACCAAAATGAATTTCAGCGAAAAAGAAACTGCCGCCAATTACACAAATTCATCCACTTAATCTACACAAATTACACTACTCCTACTTTCATTACACAAATTCAAAAGTCCAACCAAAAAAAAAGAGATGGGAATCAAATCAGATTTAACCCAAGAGCAAAGGAATCACATTGTGCAATTTATCTTTCAATCTTGTGTCGACGGCAAACCACCTCGAGGCAAGTTATTGGAAGCTGCAAGGATATTCGAAGTAAGCATCCGCACTGTGCAACAACTATGGAAAGCTGCGCAAGAACAAATGCATAGGGGTGAACCAATGAATATTCGTAGATGCAGGTATGTCATAAATAGGCCAAAAAAGTGGAACTTGATTTAGAAAAACTTTCTAGTCTAGAATGTTCAAAGAGGGGAACAATAAGAAAATTAGCAAGCGAACTGGGAACAAGTAAGTCTACCGTGGGTAGGTGGGTGCAAGCTGGGAAGACACGGGCACACACATCTGCAATTAAACCAGATGTAACTGCAGCAAACAAGTTGGTACGGCTGAAATTTTGCCTTCAATCCATAGAGTTAGATATGATTGAAAACAAATTCATGTTTAGGAGTATGCATGATACCGTGCACATTGATGAGAAGTGGTTTTATTTAACAAGAGGTGCCCACAAATTTTACCTATCACCCGGAGAACAAGAGCCAAATAGGATATATAAGAACAAATAATTCATTGGAAAAGTCATGTTCATGTGTGCCGTAAGCAGACCTATTTTCATAGATGATGGACAAGTTCTATTCGATGGAAAACTTGGCATTTTTTCATTCACAAAACAAGTGCCGACAAAGAGAAGCAGCAAAAACCGGGCAACAGGCACATTAGAGACTAAATCAATTGATTCGATCACACAAGAAGTCATAAAGGAATGCATAATTACACAGGTATGATCTCAGCTATTTACAACAATTAAATCATCATTATAGCTTTATTACAGTTTGTGATCTCAACTATTTATCATCATAGATCATCCCAACAATCAAGTCAAAGTGGCCACAAGGAGCAAGCAAGGATATTTTGATACAACATGACAATGCAAGACCACATATCCAAAATAATGACCCAGATTTCAGGGATGCAACAAGTACAGATCGGTTCAACATAAGATTAGTACAACAACCTCCGAATTATCCGGACTGCAACGTTAATGACTTGGGATGGTTTAGAGCAATACAATCGATTCGAGTAGAAATAACATGCAACACAATAGATGAACTTTTCAATGCAGTCACAGATTCATTCGAGAATTTGTCACCCACAACACTCAACAATGTGTTCTTAAGTCTACAAGGCTGCCTTTTGGAAATCATGAAGGTAAAAGGCCAAAACTGCTACAAAATTCCACATATGGGGAAACATGCATTAATAAGATCAGATGCACTACCTAGAACCTTGGATGTTTCAGGGGAGCTAATCACAGAGTGCATCGATGATCTCAGACAGCAGGGCAACAATGAAGGGCTTACAGAAATTATTCAAGCAATAGGCTTAGATTCTGCCTTACAAGCTTAAATAGATGGCACATCACTTTTTTTGTTTTGTTTTTGTTTAAGTGTTTTAAATGCACTAGGTTCAGGGGATGTGTTCATCGAGCTCAGTTTTTGTATGAATGTTCATCATTGCTCAATTACAGTTTGTGTTCATCATCATCCAAGATATCAGACAACAATTTCGATTGCAGCAGACACCAAATTCTCAGACACTAAATCGATCCAATATCTCAGACACCAAATTCTCAGAAAAATCATCATCGAAGATCAATTACAGACACCAAATTCTCACAAAAATCATCATCGAAGATCAATTATAGACAGCAAGATCTCTAGAAAAATTTCATCATCGATCTTAGGTTACCTCAATTTCGAATACAGCAGTATCAACCTCCACAGCTGCCCACGATTTGCTCGACGGATCAAAGGGAAAAATGGTTGGCTGATGTCCGACAGAGATTCGGATTCTAAATCAAGTCCACCGCTAGATTGAGCAGCGGAGGAGGAAAGGCAGGGATCCCATTCCGAATCAAGTCCATCGCCAGCGGGCCCACCGCTCCCATCGGTCATTGTGGTGGGGGGCAGGGGATCTGATAACACCGACGGACATTTTGAGCAACGGAGGAGGAAAGACAGGGATCCGATTTCGAATCAAGTCTGCCGCCAGCGGGCCCAACACTCCTATCGGTCATCGTGGTGGGGAGGGGGGCGACGGATCTCACTGCACCGACGCACTTGTTGAGCAGCGGAGGAGGAAAGACACAGGGGGACGTCGTGGGTCAATGCCGTGGGATGGGAATTGCGGATTTCAGTGGCGGAGGAAGAACGGCGACGAGTTGTAAACCACCCGCCATTGTCCGATTTTGGGTAATAAAATCGTTCATCTCCAGAACCACACGGGGCGGATGGAATGGACGATTTAACGGCAAAGGGTTCACGGGCTTACGATTTTGACGAGTGGAAATCCACCCATCGTCATCACGTGTAGGGGTGGTGAGTTTTCGAGAGCTCATCAATGGAGAATTCTAGGGTTCGTCGATGGATAGAGAGAGAGAGAGAAATAATTAGGGGCAAAGGGTAGTGGGTAGTGAATTAGGGTATCATGAATTAGGGTAGTGGGTGTTAATTAATTAGGTTTAGTTAATCACTTTTAATTAAGATTAGTAATGCCTAATTATTTCCAGAAAAGGAAACACGTCAATTCTATCAGGACGCCGTATTCGGTAAGTATGCCAATTGTAGTGGGACAGAGGGAGTATAACGAACATTTATTTCAAATCACTCAACCTCACGGCTATAAATATCGGAGATTTCAACTGAAGAAGGTTACGAACTGCAACTACATATCCAACAATACCGAAGACGAATCAAGCTGATACGCTAAAATTCTTACTCTAACGTTGGAGGCAGTTAAAGCTTTCCGTGTGTCAATTTAGTGAACATGAGACTCAGAACATCTGTTCTTGAGTTATTTCTCGGTTATCTTTCTCTTCAAGAAAGATTACAACTTTCAAGTACGTCTTGTACTCTGACTCTTACGGGCATTCTTGCCACAAGCTGATGGTATCGGGGAAACTATAAATACCTCATTCCAGCGATGAGGAGGCTGTGTGGTGTGCCCATACTCCAAGGAGCTGCGAAGTGAAGGACAAGTAAAGGACCAGACGAGTGAGCTTGTGGACTAAAGCACGAAGCATTCTTCAGCAACCGATAGATCGTAGGAGCACTTTGTAAAATCAACACTTAGTGGACGTAGGATCTTTAGATTCCAAACCACTATAAACTTTGCTTTCATACTTGCTGTCAACTTACTTTCCTTTAAAACTCAACACTAAGTGTTGTATATACTGAATATTGACACTAAGTATATTTGAAACTAAATACCTGAACTAAAAACTTGACAAATCAAGCTGACTCGTCACCATAAGCTTGGATAAGTGCAAGTTTACCAAATAAAACAAATTATATTTCTGTTGTGCATTTGAGTCTACTCTGATAAATCCGAGACCAACAAGTGGTATCAGAGCGGTCAGTCCTTCCAGGCTGGTCATTTTGAGTCGCTTAGGACTGATATCCTTTCCTTACCCACATTTTTTCTTGTCTTATCTTATAGTTCAGGTATAATTATGATGAACATGATAAAGATGCCGCCGTACAATTAAAAAAAGTACGAGATGTGGAAGAAGAGGTCTTCCATTCAGCTGAAAAGCGTCCATCCGGAAATGGTCGAGGTGTTGGAAAACGGACCAGTAAAGATTACCAAGGTCCTTCCACCTCTTGGAACTGAAGGCGCGGAGACAATCGACAAGCCATACGACGAGTGGAGCTCAGAAGAAAAGAGAAAGAATCAACTTAATTTCATAGCTCTTGAAGCCATCCTATCTTCCCTACCAGATGCTCTGGTGGAGGAAGTTATGCAGTTCAACAATGCCAAAGAAGTCTGGAGCTACCTCGACACACTCTGCTATGAGAGTAACCAGATGAAACGCAACAAGTTGCAATTAGATGATGTAATTCTCATAAAAAAAAAGAATAAAAAATAAATTAACGGGCAGTAACGGAACTGTTTGTTCGTAAACTACGTTTATTAACGGGCAGTAACGGAGGGCTTTGGCCGTACTTTATCACAAGGGTGATTCTAAACGCAGCCACGTTTTTGCTAAACGCAGCCCCTTTAAAAAATAAAAATTTAAATTATAATATGCTATTACAATTTTATCCTTATAGCCTCAATTAAGATTTAATCAAAATAATAAAATAAAAACTTAACTGTGTAGCCTCATATATTCATTTAAGTGAAATAAAAATTAAAATATAATCAGATAGATAGATTAGGAAAATTATAAACTCAATCTACGAAAATTTTACAATAGCTTCTTGTTCTTCTATTTCTCTCTCTGTTTCTTTTACCTTTTGAAATATTTTTGAAGATTAATTCTATCTTCTTGATTTATGGCTCAAGAATCAGTTCGTTCCGTGTCAGAGCATAGACACTTGTACACATAGAGGGGCTGAGCAGATTGAAGCATCTCATCTTCTTCAACTAGCAAGATCTCCTCTTCTTCCCAGTCTAATTCTTTTTCATCTGTAAAGTGTGCGTGGATCCTAAGTATTCCATCCCGTTCACTGACGTCGCCGCTTGGGTTTGGAAGAATAAAGCCATGGACAACCAACTATCAAAAGAAAAAAAAAGCCAAAATTTTGTAATTGAAGCAACAACTTCCAATGTATCGCATGTGCCTTGGGGCCCAATACTACGTCAAAACTTCAAACTGTGATTCTTAGCTTCTCCAGCTCCACTTTCACAATAACGAATGCTACCATAAATTGTGTCAATTCTTCGTGCCTGTTAAGTTGCACGCAACAACCAAAGCGGCGATATAAACGAACGAGATGAGATCCACGCAGACAGTACAAGAAGACAGCACAAGAAATATCACGTTAGTGTTTTCATTTTTTTGTATTTTGGGGTTTTAAAGTATAATTTTTATTTCACATTGGCAATATGTGGCTACAAATTTAAGTTGTATTTTTGTTATTTTAATTATAATTTTAAATTGGGGGCTAAGGGGTAAAATTGTAATAGTGTGTTGTTATTTGAATTTTTATTTTTCAAATGGACTATGTTTAGTAAAAATGTGGCTGCATTTCTGCGATTTCTCAGAGTTGAAGGGCTTCATCATAAATAAAACTAACAGAGAATTCCTTCAACTCGTCCGCCCCGGCCACACGGCATCGTAGCCGCGCACGCATCAACACAACTGACTCTGGAGAGTAGACAGACGACGGAAGAAAGCGGAAATGGGTTTATTGGGAGGGCAGCGGGGGACTGTGCTGGCGGTGGTTGCGCTGGCCATTGCGTTTGCTATGAGGAACCATGTAGGCAAGCATTTAGGATGGGATAACTCCGTTGTGATGCAATGGCTGAGAGATTTGACCGATCGCTTAGGTAATTGGGCGATTCCCGCCTATGTTGGAATTCACACGATCACACTGGCGCTCTGCCTTCCGTATGCCGTCTTCTTCGAGGCCGGAGCTTCGATGCTGTTCGGATTTTTGCCGGCACTTTTGTGCGTCTTCTCCGCTAAAGTCCTCGGCGCTTCTCTCTCCTTCTGGATCGGCAGGCAATCCCTCTGACTTTATCCCCCAATTTTAAGCCCTTCTTATAATTTTTTGTGTGCTGGTTGTGATTGATAAATTCGTAAAATTACTGTATCCTCTGGTAATTAGCTGATAGATTGATGTTTCCCAGTTATGATGAAGAAACCAGATTGACTGAATAGCTGCATTGCTTTCTTGTAATATTTTGGTTAATCGATCATTTCGATGCTTTACTATTGCAATTGCTTTGAAGAAACCTAACTGGAGAAAAACCCACATTGACCTTGCCTCCATTTGTTGTTTGCAATATTCGTTAGATTCGAGCTCTGGTTTTGATGGTCGTGTGATCAGGTTATGATGGTAATCTTGTGTTCGTGTGCATTTTCTATGTTGTCTGTAAAGAATCTGTCATAAATTACAGTCACCATGAGCTGTGCGATGAAAGATCAATGGTTAACATTCTTCACCTCTGGGATTATCATTGGTCATCTTTTATTTGACTTACTTGGAGGTTGAGGTTGAGGCATCTGAACTGTTATTCTACTAGTGGAAATTAGATCTGAAACAAAGCATCATAAAATCGAATAGAGCATTGTTTGAATTCTGCACTCCTAATACGAATGTTGCATTTTAAGCCGACTGGAGTTGATCATGAATATATTGTATGTTTTCTGCTGTTTTTTTGGTTGCCCATTTACAATATTTTGTATTATCTTCTCTTTACTGAATTGAAGAGGTATAAGGAAGAAAATCTGAGTTAGTTGCAGGATCAAGGGTGATGTTATTCATTTTGATGCTAGCTTTTTCTGGACGTACATCTATTGTCTTTCTGTATATCTTTGTGTTTGTGTTGATCATCTTCCTTCTGCTCAAACTGATCTGATTTCATCTGTGTGTTATTGACAGACTTGTCTTTAGAAGTTCAGGATCTGCTGCTGAATGGGTGCATAAAAATAAGTACTTTCACATATTGTCAAAGGGAGTTGAGCGGGATGGATGGAAATTTGTTCTTCTGGCTCGATTCTCACCTGTACCGTCGTATGTCATAAACTATGCATTGGCTGCTACTAATGTTGGGTTTGTGGTAGATTTCTTGCTTCCAACAGTGATCGGATGCCTACCGATGATATTGCAGAACACTTCGATTGGTAGCCTTGCCAGTGCTGCTGTAGGTTCAGCAACTGGCGCCCAGAAGTCTCAGGTTTGGTCATATGTGTTTCCGCTTCTTGGGATCTCATCAAGCATTCTCATATCATTGAGGATAAAAAAGTATTCGACTGATATCACAGCTGATGATGCCAACACATCAAGTGAGGAGGTAGTCAATAGGAAAAGTAAGGGGCTGAAAGCAAAATAAATGCATGCTAGCTCTGGTCAGCTTTGCTTAGCCACACTGTCTTCATAGTTGTTCAATTGTAATCTGAGGCCATTCACTATTTACAGGCTTCCTTCATGTCATTATTGATGTGTTGGTTTTCCAAGTTTTCTTGAAAAAGCTGGTGAACAATTAGAAGAGACAAAAAAAATTAAGGATGAGTGGATGAACCCTGGCATCCCATCTGAGAACTTGGAATTAAATTTTTAGATTTTGTTTCTTATACTGATGAATTGTAGAAGATTTTACAGTGGTGGGTGTATCATTAGAGAATTTGATGATGTTTTCTTGAACAGTCTTCTCTTTGTTTCTTAGGTTCCTTAATAGTTAATATGATATTCCTATATTAACTGCATTTCAGTTATCATTGTATCGAAACTATTGTATTGATATTTGATAGAGATCCTCTACTTCTATTTTATAATTCAACTTTTTATTCCATCTAGAATGGTGATCGCAATATGAGTCGAGTTAAATATGGCCAAGCTTGAATTAGACAAAAAATAATGGAAGCTTGAGCTCAAGCTCAAAATTTTAAGCTTGAGCATGATAAGGTGTCAAGCTCATCAAGCCTGACTCGACTCGATCATATTAAAATTTTTTTTTAATTTTTATGAAAATCTTAAATTATTTATAATTAAATATTACATTTAGGCATAGAAAGTTAAATTATATATATTGTGCTCGATAAAACTCCTGAACCTAGCTTGAACTCAGATTTGACTTGGGCGTGAATTGGATAAGGCTTGCAAGCCTATCAAGACAAAATTATGGAACTCAAGCTTGATTAGGTTAGTATCGAATTAATTTTCAATTTTTATTAGGCCGATCCCAAATAGCTAGCGAGCCTGTTTGATTAATGATCTACCCTAATTCTATCATTAAATCTATTAATTTCTGTTGAGGTAAGCCCTAAATGGGCCCAACACGCAGACCCAAGTAGACATGGCCAAAATGGCCTGAGAGTGGCCTGCCGGTTCGGTGAACTGGCCCGGAATCGTGGCCAATGGTTCAAAACTGTAATCGGGTCCATTTTTACACGGGCCGGTTTGGTTCCAAAATTTTTTGGATCGTGGAACTAGAAATGACGATTCCAACATTTTTATTTATTTATTTTAAAAGTTTAAAAATATTATGGAGGATGATCAAACCTTAAACCCAACGGGCAATGTTCCGAATACTTATCCACTGAACTATAACATTATCAATTCATCATAGAATAAATTGCACACACACACACACACATATATATATATATACATATATATATATATATATATATATATATAGAGTTGCGTTCATTTCTGAACTAAGTGTTGTGAATGAACAGTGAACATAAATCCTACCTTTGATTTATCCAATCCAGCGGCTGAAATAATGACACGTGTCAATTAAATATTATTTTTTTATTTCATTAAGGGTACTATGGGTAATGTTGTTGGATTAAATTATGGACGGTTATTAAGTTTGGTAACTGCAATATTTACTCAAGATTTGATTTATATCATATCTTTTTTAGGTTCCATTTTATTCGATCCTTTGTAACTACTCCCATTAATTTTTTTTAACATCATCGCTTTAATTATACAGTCTTTCATATTTTTTTTCTTGTTCTTCGAAAGTCGGTTTGCGCCATTTTTTTACGAACGAACGAAGATGGAGGACATACAAGGTATTATTTTATATGTTTAGTTTTTTTTCTTTTCTTGTTCGTTAGAATGGATACTTTTTTATGCATTCAGTTGTTTAGTTTTTTATATCTCTTTTATACTTTTTTTTTAACTTGTTCATCATGGTTATGAAACAAAGTACGTATTCTTTTTTTTTTTAAATGTTATGTTCTACATATTTTTTTTTTTACGAATTCAAATCAGCATAATTTTTTTTTTTTTTGATCAGTTATGAATTTTATGTTTTTATTTATAGAATGTGATCTTGCGTATAGTTATATTTATATGTCAGGTTAGAATTTTGAACTGCAAAAAACATAATTTATCGTAGGAGTTTGTATCATTATTATGAAGTGAATATATCATTTTATTGCATATTAAGTGTCATTAATATTTATTTGTTTTTTTTACAGATTATTCTGGTTCTGCTATTAGTGACTCACCTGGTAGTATATTATTTGTCATTTTTTCATTTAATTTATATCATTAATTATCATCATTATTTATAATTTTTTATTTTTTCAGTTTTTTTGCTCCTATTTGTGATGATGCAATAAAGCCTCATGAAGGGAAATGCTTTAGGAGCCTAGATGAGGCAATGAAACTTTATGAAGATTATACTTCTAATGTTGGTTTTGATACGCGTATCTATGGCAGCAAGAATGTTGATAACATAGTTACTTGGAGATAAGGAAGGATATGGAAAGGCCTCTGAGAAAGTGCAGAAAGTGTCACAAGTTGGGCAATCATGATTCGAGAAATTGCGATAAAATGAAAGATCTTGAGAAGCAGAAGTGTTGATTTTAGTTTTTTTTGTTATGTTATTTATACATTGTAGTACGATGTTTGTTTTTTTTTTCCCGGATTTTGTTATCATTGTTTTAGTTTTTAAATTATACAATATTTTTTTTACCGAGTTAATTTTTATTATTATTTGCGTTTTTAAATTTTCTGGTGTACTGGTCATTGATTGTATTTACTAATTCATTTATCATTTTTGATGTTTAGTTGTATCATTATAATTCTTTATATATGTCATTATTAAATTTGTATTCTTAAATATTGTAAGTATAAAAAATGTAATATTGTGACTGAAATTTTAATATTTAATTGTTGTTTCTATGTTATAGTCTGAATCGTAGTTTGTATTACATTATCTAACATTATTTAATTACGATGAATTTTTTTTTTTGCTGATATTGTAAATCTTAAAAATAAGTAATATTGTTTCTAAATACCATTTGTTTTATCATTATTATTCGATGATAATATCATTTTTTTTCATACTGATTATCATTAAATTGTTTTTTTCCGTCATTTGTGTTTATGCTATGCTAAATATTTGTGTCTATTGGGACCATAAATTAGTAAAACACAATACTTAGACAAATCTGATGCAAAATTAAAATAAGTACATAATTTATAAATTTCAAAAGGTAAACAAGCTTCAATCCAGTGTAATTCTTTCGAAAACCATACAAAAGCAAAAGCATAAACAACTTAGTTCCAACAGCAAACATATTCTAACCCTGAATTTGTAATAACTCATTAACAAACTTTCCAACATCCACCTCACTACTCTCTTCCTCAGCTTTGATGTATTCCATACTATCTTTTTCGTTGTTCAGCGCACAAGCATTATTTGTTGACAAGAACAGGGTGCAGGTATATTTGGCTCGGAGATATCGGTATACTACCTTGCTCCTTTTTGGTAGCCATTCACACCAATCGGATTCTTTCTCACCGTTAAACAACTGCATGTGTCGCATCATCAAAATTGCACAATCCCGCTTGTTTATCACTGTCTCAGTAAAGAGATTCATTCTTTTTTGTTTGACTTTCTCTAAGCCTCTAGTCAAGCTTCCTAGATGTTGATCCACCATGTACTTCTGGAAGTATTTGCGTTGGATTATTCAGGAAAGAAGCAATTTAATAAGTGTAATTTTATACGATGTATATTTTTTAAAAAAAAGCAATGTCATTTGAACTGATATCCCCCAATGTCATTTGAACTTGTGTCATCGTATTCGTAATCTATGACAATTGTTTTAATCACTTGTTCCTTCATCTATTCAGAAATCATCTAATGCTATTGACAAATTTGAAAAAATGATAAACACAATGCTTTTTAATGATAAGTGTACTATAAAAAAATGATAGTTAAATTCAGAATTAATACAACAAATTTTCTAATTATCTATTTCTTCATCCATGCTGAAATCATGTAACATCAAAAAAATGATACATTTAATATCGAAAACTGATAAACAATCCTGTATCTACCATTAAAACGAACAATATGTTAAAGCTTGCATATTTAAAATTTTGAAATTTCCCGCGTTGTTCTTGTTCTAGTTTTATTTCGCTTTAATGTATATTTTTTTACAGATTTGAGTCGCATAGTATGAAATATGTTTATTATTAGCCAAAAATTATTCAAAATAGCAAATTTTATGAATTCGTACCTGAAGATGAAGCACCCACGATGGTTTTCTTCGTCGGACCCATTATTGGTTAATTTTCTGGGCGTCGTGCTTCGTTCAACAAACTACAAAATTTGAAACCCTAGTTAAAATTTGAAAAAAAAACACCGAAACACTTTTTCTTGTTCGAATGATGTTTTGTAGATAAAATTTCAGAAGATACTGCACAAAAAATGATATAATCTCACCGGAAAACTCTGAAATTCGGCCGTCTACAACCAGTCGCTCTTCACGGTCTATGGAATTTCTTCAATCGTTGATTTTGGATTGACCTTTTTTGTTTTAATTAGCAGCCATAAATGACACTCAACTACCACCCTAAATTTTGGTTTAATTTTGACAAGATCGTGGGTTGAATCTATTTGGTAACTGCATCCTTGAATATCGACTTTCTGTTTTTAGTCGTGTGCATTTTTTTCCCTGTTCCTAAAATGCCCTTTTAATGATACATTTGCAAAAAAAAAATGATACACGGCTTTTTTAAATCTGGGACGTTGATTTAGGGAATGGATGGTTAGATATTGTTCTCTGTTCATTCACAAAGACCTGTTCAGCCTAGATCACTCCCCTATATATATATATATATATATATATAGGGAGAGAGAGAGAGAGAGAGAGAGTTATGATCAAGTGCTAAAATTAAAGTGTGTGTTAAATGGGAATGAATCTCAATCATTGAATTAATAGCATCAATGATTGAGATTAAAGCATCAAAAATTAAGAAAATCAAAATATTGTTCGTGCTTAATTGCTTTATAAATCATGCTTAAGTCGATTAAGCATGATTTATAAAGCAAAAAAATATAAAATCTCGAAAAATGATTTAATCTCAACCATTGATTTTTTTAGATGAATGGTGTAGATTCATTCCTATTTAATACAAATTAACTTTTAGTATGAGATGGACTCCAAATATATATATATATATATATATAGAGAGAGAGAGAGAGAGACAGAGAGATTCACTCAAGTGCTAAAAATAAAGTTTGTGTTAAATAGGAATGAATCTCAGCCATTGGATTGATAGCATCAATGGTTGAGATTAAAG
>JAPKLW010001112.1:145186-171623 GCA_026898455.1 Plectranthus barbatus
TTTGTATATAAATATTCATTAGAGTATATTATATCATAACTAAGTTATAGTTCCATAATAACTATCCTTAAAATTAATAAGATTAGATTTTAGAAAGTAGATCATTCTATTATCTATATAGATTTGATTTGGGGGGGCGGCCGCGCACGGGTAGTACCAAGCTGATAGAAATAAAATTTTGGGCCCCATAAATAATGTACTCTAATTTTAAGAAATAAAATAATAATAATAATAATAAAAATAAATTGGGGGAAGTTGTCTACGTCGAGTCTGTCTCGTCTGTATAACTTAAGCAAGTAGGTCAAACCCTATATATTATCAACTGTCTTATTTAATCTGTTAACCTTAAACAATAGTTTACTTGATTTAGAAAATAAAAACAACTGAAGCGATTTAATTTATTTGAATGGAAGAACACCCACCCGATGGAGTTATATATTTAAAATTAAAGATTTGGCCATATGTTAGTACTACCTCCGTCCCATTAGATTAGTCCACTTTGGTTTCGGCACATAAACCAATGTTTGTGAGTGTAGTGAAATTAATATTTTATTGATGTGATGAGATTTTTTTCCATTTTAGGAAAGTGGACTAATCTGGCGGGACAGACGAAAATGGAAATATGGACTAATCTGGCGGGACAGAGGGAGTATTATATATTGAGTTTTGTTTGTTTTGGATGGTGGATCAATTAGAGATAAAAGTAACCTCAAGTAATATTTGCTGGTTGGATCGCAATTCAGGCAGCATTTATGAAAGACAGCTCATGAATGAAAATAATGCATTGGGGAATCACCAGAAATTAATTAATAATGAAGCTAAGTGAGATTAGGGTGCACATGAGTTTGGGTTGCCATTTAATATACGACCCCCACATGACTCTTACCTGACTACATCCCTTGTGTAGTGCTACACTCCTACCGCCTACTGCATTCCCTCAATCAATCCGCATACATGCATGTAATAATTATATTTCCATCCATATATGACATGACAATGTCACGTAAATAATATTCACTCTTCCAATTATTTGGTCTAACTTATATTTTCTCATTTACATGGTCACATTTTAAAATTTAGTGTTTTTTTGTTACGTATTTACAAATATACTCTTGAACAACCTTGTAAATGACATATAATTAATGGATTTTATTATTAAATAAGGATAATTCTGGAAATTTGTCAAAATATGTAATATTGATAAATGATTTTTGACGTTTGTGCATGCAAGATAAAATTTAACCAAATAATCGAAACAAATAGAGTAGAATTAATATTAGTATATATTTTAAATAATCTTAATGCACTCTACTTTTAATATGAAATTATCATATTAACCGTGAGCATTTTAACAATTATCTATAAGTCCGTTAATAATTAAAAATTGTTTAAGTTGAGATATCAATTAATATATGTTATGTTACAAATAATCTAACAGAGATATTTTTTGAATCTGCAAAGCTTCAAACTTATCTTATATTTATTCTATTATAACATAAATACACAATAAACAATAATAAAAATATAATAAAATTATATTTGTCACTTTCTTTTTAAAATACTATATCTCACTAATTTATTATATTTATGGTTTCTTATAATAATACAAATATAATATCTTTTACAGAATAATATTTAAATCAAATCTCATAGTAGCAGCAATTAGCCCGTAAACTTAAAGTTTTAAGCTTGTAAACATGCGTTGACTAAGCCTGTAAATTTGGTTCATACAACTGATTGTTCATTATCTCCATGTGAACTTGGTATAATTTAAGATACTGTAATGAATTGATTAATATAATGCATATATGTCAGATTAATAATGCAACTTTCGACGAAGTATAAATATTGTTATAATTTTGTGTCAATATTTTTAGAATAATGAAATATTGCAAGCTATATAATACATTATTTCACATAAAATAATGCAAAATTGTATGATAGATAATGCAACATTATGTGATTGATAATTTGAAATCACAAAATAAATTGCTTAAAATTAGAAAATTCTGAAGAAAATGAAATTAATTTTGAAATACAATAATTCAGAGAACCAATCTCATTAAATTAGGAAGCAAATATAATTTAATTTTGAAATGTAGTATTTTAGAAATCAAATGTGGCTGGTTGGTTAATATTTCTAAAACTGTAAAGCAACTAATTTCCGTTTAATTCATGATCTAGATACGTGGGAATATTTAAATTTGTGTACAAAGACATTATTATCCTTATATGCAACTTTCTATCTCTTTTACTGCAATGATTTTTTTTTTTTAAAAATGGAATGATCTTGCGTGTTCATTTGAATAATCAATGATCCAGATTTGAACTTATTTCACATCTGAGAGGTGGTTTCCATTATAACGCGCACGTGTATATGTATGCTGAGGTTTGAAAAAAATGGAGCCCATGAATTTGCGTTTAAACGAAAAAAAATCAAGAATTACAAAATGAACAAATTGATGGGTCGTTCTCGGGAGAAGAGTTGTTTACAAATATAAGGACCTATTTATAAGAAAATCTAATTAAAATATTATTATTGAGTGCTCATTTATTGTCCACCTGAAACCACTGACCATTAATCCCTTTGACTCGTAACGGTCAACTACTTGTTACGTTCGAATCGTTACACTTCTTAATTTAATTTCGAGTTGAAACCGCCTATGGAGTAACTCAACATGAACTACTTTGAGCGGCCTTGTGCGAATTGATTAAATCGAACTACTCTCTTATTCAGACTTCTTTTTAGTTGAATCGAACTGCTTCTAGTCGAGCTGCTTTGCGAACTGGTTAAGACGAACTGCTCTTCTATTCAAACTTCTTTTCCTTGGGCCTTCTTATCCGGTCCAAATAGTCTTCTTTCCTGTAAAACAATTTATGGACTGTATACTTGGACCTCCAGTTGGGCCGCTTATTTTTGACCCTCAACAGCGTATAATATGGAAATAATTTATATTAAATATAATATAAATAAAAATTAAATATATTTACAAAGAATTGCTAAAAAATAATGCAAGAATAATGCTAAAAAAATAATACAAATATAAATTTTGATAGGTTAATTTTGTAAAACAAACTCTTATTTTTATTAACTTTGTGTTACTTAATTTGGAGTTTATCAAATATATATATATATATTTATTTAAATATAAATATATAAAAAAATACATATATATATAGGGGGCTGATCTGGTGAGAATAGCCCTTATCATGAGAAATGAGAATAAATCTTGTCCATAGATTTGACAACATCAACGATCCAGATTATATAAGAGCTTTAACAAAAAACGCGGCATAATATCCTCATTTTACTTAATTGAAGGGCAACATAGTCATTACGAACGTACAGGGCGCAAAAGTTGTGTTTTGTTCATTTTATGTATTATATACTTCATTTTATCTTAGTTATATTTCATTTTATCTCAATTGCGAATCATTATAAAATAAATTCGATTCGAATTTTGATGTTACACGTGACATGCATTTTATCATAGCAGTTCTTCATTATATCTTAGTTATTCTTCATTTTATCTCAAATGTGATTCATTATAAAATAATTTCGATGTGAATTTTGATGTTATACGTGACATGCATTTTATCTTAGCAGTTCTTCGTTATATCTTAATCATTCTTCATTTTATCTCAATTATTGTTCATCATAAAATAAATTAAATAAAAATAAAATTAATTTTTCGAAAAAAATGATTTCAATTATCTACATTTTATCTCCTATATACATCATTAAACGAAAAAAATCAAAATTTTAGAAACAGTTCTCTTCATTTTATCTCCTCTATACTTCATTAAATGGAAAAAATTAAATTAAATAAAAATTGTAACGCCCCTCGTAAATTTAAATGTATTTATCGAATTTCTGAAATTTATATTTTGTCATCGAACTTAATTCGAAGCTATGCGATCGATTTGAATTGGAAATTCATCATTTTGGGCATTTATTTGATTTCCAATCTTATTTCAAGGAGGATAATTAAATATTAAATTAATAATTAATATCGATAATTTATTCGATGACCCGACATTTTAGTATCGGGATAATATCGATCGATAAATATTCGTGAGTAAACGAAATATTACGGTCTCCCGTGCAATGACGCGAGGAGATGTGGAGTTGACGTGAGGTGATGTTAAAGTGACCGATGTGACAAGTGAATGACAACCACTTTAACCTTTTTGACTTTCGGTAATTCCGAAATTACCCTCGCCTCCCTTCTATAAATAGAAGGCTTCATTTACAAGTTTTACTTTTACTTCTCTCAACTCTCTCCAAAGAAATTCCGGCGAACCTCCGGCGAAATTCCGGCGAGCTCCGACGAAGCTCCGGCGAAGAGTTTTTAAGGTAAAGATATACCTTTTCGGAACCCTCTCTTCGTTTCCTTTCCATTTCCAACACTCTTTCTTTCATTTCTCCATGTTTAGAAGTTGAGATCGAGTAAAGAGAGTGTTGATCAAGCTATCCAAGCTCTACGAACGTCCTAGAGGTATAGATCGAACCTCCCTCTAGCTATTTTGACGATTTAAGCATGTTGTGATTTTTGCCCTAGTTATAAATGTTATGATCTAGGCTTGATATTGAGTTTATGAGTATGTATGCATGTTTAGCATGTTATATTATGAGCCTAGAAACAATATATCGACCTAGGAATCGATTTGTGTTGATTTTGGAGCATTTTTGATATATTTGTCCAATATGGTAATATTGCGGTTAAATCTCGATTCCAACATGTTTTGATAGTTTAAATCATGTCTAGACTCATTATACTTGTTAGGAAACCATTTGGTGTTGTTAGAAATCGATTGGACGAGCCCGGATAACCGTTTGAGCCAAGAACAAGAATTTCCGCCAAAAGGCATTTTAGCCTCTGTTTCGGCCGATATAGGCTTCATCTTGGTCGAGATGGCCATATCGGGCGAGATAGAGTCATCTCGGTCGATATGTCCATATCGGTCGAGATGAACTTCATCCCGGTCGAGACGACCAATTCCATTTCATTTCGGTCGATTTGAATTCATTTCGGTCGATTTCATTTCCATCTCGGTCGATATGCTCATATCTGTCGAGATGAATCTCTTCTCGGTCGATATGCTCATATCGGTCGAGATACATTTCATTTCGGTCGACGCACCCATCTCGGTCGAGATGCATTCCATCTTGGGCGAGACAGAGTGAAATTTTCCACATGTTGTTCTTTCTTCGATCGATTCGATTTATCTTTCATATCTTTCGATACCCTTTATACCAATCAACTCAAATAACATTTCCTTAAATTCTAAACACTTTATTCGATTAATTCAAATCCAAATTGGTTTCGTTTGATATTCCTTGTATCAATCGACGAAGAAATGTTATCTTCCATAAATTCTCCGAGAATCTTTTCAATTTGATTTGTTTGACTGAACTTTTGTTACCCGAACTTCCTTTGAAGCCTATCAAACTTGTTGAACCTTAACCTTTGAAATCTTAATCCGATCTTTATCTAAGATCGAGAATTTCCTCGATTATCTCGTTGAAACAACTTGATGAGTTCTTATACTCTCAAGCAATGTACGATGATTCATAACGAATATGAAACTTCTTTCAATCTTAAACTCTTGAAAGTGCATAGTCACTTGACGAAGTCATTTGTTTTGATCAATCAAATCGAACTATTATTCATGCTTCTCGAATTAATGCTCGATATTGAGTCACGAGCTATTGAATTAATGTTTGACTACCTTGTCCGTCAAACTAAATTGACAAAGTCATTCTTCTATATCCTTATCCGATGGCTCAAACGTGAGAAGTCCAAAATCGATTAAGAGTCTAGAACTAATTGATGAGTTAGATTTTAAATAAATCTATTATTCCTTGAGGATTTACTCGTAATCCTTATGTGATAGGGAAAGGGAAGGAGAAGATCGATATCTAGATCAACCAATTGCATAACCGCACCTACTCAAGGTGGGCTTTCTTTACCCCTATATAGTGGGCCAAATTAAAAATATGAAAACAATGTTTTTCCTTTTCAAAGCATATCAAGCATGAAATGAAATGTTTTGTTTTAAACTGTTTTGTCATTGCCTACTGTTTTATGTTTGCTATCTGTCCTCTCAGTGGGGGAACCCCACTCAGAGAAGAACATCAAACGTATTCAACGTGGATGTTGACTCTGCGTATTGCGAGTCTTATCGATCGTACCCAGGTAGTGAAAGAGATACCTCGGGTTAGTGCACTATGATGCTGACATGCTAGGGGTCAGCCCTACTCGGACTAGCATCGTGACTGTGGTAGGTGGCCACCTCCCAGTCACATAATCATTTGCAGATAGTTTAACTAGTAAAAAGGAGCATGCTCATTCATGAAATGTTTTGGTGCAATGGGAGGATTTCAAACTTAAAATCCCATGTGCGACCCGTTTAAAAAGGCATGACAAACTTATATGTATGTATGTTTTCGGGCACGTGTTCACTAAGTACAATTTGTACTTAGCCCCTCGCATTATTTCTAAAATGCGCAGGTTAAAAGAAGCTTTTGGAGCAAGAGTACGAGGTAGCAGAGGAGTGGAGTTGAAGATTCTTTTTTGTAATAGTTAGATGCGGAAGTGTGTATCTTCATATACATACTTCCTTGATAACTTTCCGCTGCTAAACTCAATGTCTTTTGATTAGACTTTTGTTATCATTAATTCTGCTAAAACTCTGATATTTGATTCACTCAAGAAGCTACGATCCCTTCTTGAGGAGGCACCCCTCTTATATCTTTTGCTTAACTTGGGACAAGTGTGATGATTCTCTCTTATTTGCTTGAACCATTCTTGATAATTGATATCCCAAGTGCAAGTCTCGTACCCGATGTGCCTCATTTCATTGAATATTGCCTTATTATTAAATCGGGGCGTGACAAAAATAAAATCAATTTTTCGAAAAAATTATTTCAGTTCTCGTCATTTTATCTCCTATATACATCATTAAAAGAAAAAAAATCAAATTTTTAGAAACAGTTCTCTTCATTTTATCTTCTCTATATTTCATCAAATGGGAAAAATTAAATTAAATAAAAATAAAATCAATTTTTCAGAAAAATATGTTAAATTTATTTTATCTATTTAAAACTTCATTAAATTAGAAAATTCAATTAAATAATAATAAAATTTAATTTAATTTTAGAGTATTGGATGACTCAACAAGGCAATTGAAATTTGATGAAAAATCGAAATTGAAAAGGAATTAGAAATCCAAATATGTAATAATGAAGTTAGCGGAGGATAAAATGAAAATGAAAATTATTTGAGGAAGATACCATCAGGCTAAATAACAATAATACCCTTAAATATGTAATAATGAAGTTCGCGGAGGATAAAATGAAGACGAAAATTATTAAAGCATGACCGCAGATCTTGTGAAATCAAAGGCTGAGATTTATTCTCATTTCTTACATTAACATCTATTCTCATATAATCTAACCTCTATATATATAGTAGTGATCATATGAGAATAGTTTTTAGTATGAGAAATGAGAATAAATCTCAGCCTTTGATTTTGTGATTTCAACGCTCATGATCTATTTCACTCCGTGTGCAGTTTTCCTCGATTATCCTGCAGTTTTGCAAAATTAAGGTTATTTTTGTAATTTTAGCTTTTTTTAAATCTGAAATAATATCTCATCAGATTTTTTATTCATTTCTTCTCGCGGTTTGATTTCTTTTTCCTTCTTCGTTCGATTTGATTTATATTTCTTCTGTTGATCAGATTTTTTTTTCTTTGTTTCTGAAGTTCGCATTTATGTTCGGTCTCGACTTTGTTAATTGTGCATGAATATAGTTTAATTTTTTTTATTCAGATCGACGTTTATTTTTACTATTATATTGTGAATCTTTAGTGTTAACTTTGTGCATTTTTGTATCTTACAGGTTCATTTATTCCAAAGTGTGTTGATGAGATGAAGCATTTTAAGGGCATAGTTTTTAGAATTGTTGATGTTGGTATTGAGTTTTATAGAGACTACGCTCGTGTTGCTGCTTTGAAGAAGAAGATGTTTAATTTTTTTAATTCGTATTTATGTAAAAATGAAGTAAATCGGGCTAAAAATGAAGTACATCGGGCTTAAAATGCAAGTTGCTGTTTGTGTTTATATTTTTATAGTTTTAGCCTTTAAAGGCTAAAACTGCAGGATATTGGAGCAAAAATGCCGCGTTTTTTAATTTGCTGAGAATGAATCCTGTTTGTCGATTTGATGAGATGGACGCGCGAGATCTATCCTTATTTTTCATAATAACTCCTATTCTGACCTGATCACTACCCTATATATATATATATATATATGTGTGTGTGTGTTTTTTATAATGCTATAATTATATAAATAAGATATTAAAACGTAATTCGTGTAACACACGAGGTAAATCTAATTCATGGTAGATAGGAGAACATTTCCGGCCACTTTGTAATGTTGATTGCCATGATCTTATCTTTACATACTATTTTCCTATGAATCTGATAGCTAGCCTACTTATTTAGAACTAAATCATGTATTCCTTACAAATGGTGGGCCCAACGAGTTGTATCCATCTCCAATTCTATTTTATGCACGAACGAGTTTTTCATATATGGATGTCAAATTTTAAATGTTACGCTCTTCACTTTGATATTTGTTAGGAATTAAGTTTTAGTTCCTTCTTTATTTTGATGTTTTGATATGTCAAAATTCACTTTAATACTAAGTTTCTAGAAATCTAAAATGTAATTCATATATAGGGTCATTCGTGTTGTAATAGATCTTAGATGCTGAAGACCAAAAAAAGGATTTACTTGAGAATTGGAGAAGTGTTTGTGCGTGAAACTTGGTTTCACCAAGTATGGCCAAGACCTATACTGAGTTTGGGTACTTTGTACAATGTTCGTCATACGGACTTATGAGAAGTCAGTATGAGAGCTACCTATGCTGACTAAGGAAAGTCAGTATGGAGACCTTTGTTTATTAAGCACGCGAAACACGAAGAGAACCAAGATTAGTCAGACTTCAAGTCAATTGATTTCTAAGTAAAAGTTAGTACGAAGATGTCCTTACTTGAATTCCTCGGACTGAAACTTAGTCTGACTCAAAGTTGGTGAGAAGTACAATGCCATAGCAGAAAGCAGGCAGCAGAGCATACATAATGCATGTGCTATGATTGGACGACATTCTCCATGTCTCTAACGACAAAATTAATGTGTCCAACGGGAAGAATTTCAAACCATCTGAGGAATCACATATAAATACCCCGAAATTTCTAATGAAGAAGACATTTGAATCTCTTTGAAAACTAAGTCGACACTGCCAATCTTTCTACTCAAGCTTTTTGTTTACTCTATGATTCTACTCACGAGACTTGAGTTTCTAACTCAAGTAAAACATCTGTGCTAAGTGATTCAAAGCACGAGGCTAAGCATTAAAGCTTAAGCTATTTCTTGGTTAATAGATCATTCAAAGATATATTCACAACAGTCAGTTCTCACTCTAGGATTCTGACTATCGGGTGTCTAGCCACCCTTACTGAGTTCTGGGAAGAACAACAAACATCCAACCACCAAGGAGAAGGCTGCGGGGTGCGTCCTCACTTCGACTTGAATACTAAGCTTACAAGGAGTTCCTAGGCGAGTGATCACAACAGACTAAAGGACGGAGTGTTGACGGGTTGTGTATAGATCGTAAGGAGTTTTGTATCATACTTAGTGAATTTTCCGATTCATTTCGGAAGAGTGGTCTGACAAGCTGTAAAATACCAGACAAATAAATTTGTAATTACACCCTAAGGTGGTCGAACCCACAGGGATAGTGCAACAAAATTATTCATGTACTGGACGTAGTTTATCTATTCGCTGTTTGAGAAATCCAAAATTGAGAGAGGGTTTTTTGTTTTCAAAATAGAAACTTTAGAGTAAAATATAATGATAAAAAGCACAGATTCCAGGGAAATCAACCAATCCAATTCAACAGGCATAAACAATCAATCTAAACCCAAAATAATTACTTATGTGGGAAATCTGATATTTTGGAAACAATTCCTTGGTAAGGCAATTAAAACCTAGATTATTAACAAGTGATTATCTCATCTCGGTCTAAAAAATACAAGTTAATCAATCTCAATAAAGATACATATTTCAAACCCCTACAATTGATTCTTCCTTTTGAGATAGAAAATAATTGTATCAAATTATATTTTCCTATTATTAATAATCTCCTCTCGGTCTCAAATTAAGAACTATAAACCTAATTCAATTTTCATCTATCGATCCTTCAATTGAAAATAGATTTTGGATTGAAAACCATATAATTTGAACCAAGTTAATTAGGGTTTGGAATTATTCGAATTAAAACATGCTAAAGAGGATGGTGAAAACCCTAGAAACTGTTAGGGTTTTTAGCCTAACATATTGAAAATAAATATTTCAAGAAACATAAAGGAACTTACTTGATTCATTAAAGAAATAGGAACCTTGAAGTACTTCAATCCAAATGCAACAATGAAAGTAAAGAGTACTGGAAAATTAAAGATTTTTAAAGGGCTGAAAAATAAAGATAAAACTAAATAATAAAGATGAATTTTCGAGCTCTTATGTATCCTATTTATAGGGGAGGAATTTGATCTTCAAAAGGTATTGGGCTAAAATCTAAAAAATCTCCAATATGGGCATCTTTTTCCTTTCCGAGCTTCTGTGTCGATCGACACACATGCAGATCGACATCTGGGAATGTCTTCATGTTGATTCACCCTTCTAACCTCCGTGTCAATCGACACTAGCGGTGTCGATCGACACACATGCATGTGTGTCGAGCCTCTCCTTCCTGCCTTCCTTCGATCGACATCTGACCTCCGTGTCGATCGACATGCACCATGTCGATCGAAGCAAAGGTCATGCTTCAGGATTTTGGCAACTTAGTCGACTTCCCGTGTGTCAATCGAAGCAACAACTCTATGTAACTCGGCTCTTTTCACCTTTTGCTCATTTTTAGCCTCAAATACCTACAAAACTGATCATGACAAGCATAATATCCCATATAAACGGTTTATGCTCGATTATTAACTAAAAATTAATGTAAACGCATAAAAAAATAAAGAAAACAAAGCGATAAGTGAGACAAAATACGAGCTTATCATGGACGCAGGATATTTCAGATCCGAACAACTATAATATCTTGAGCCTTTACTTGCTTTATTTTAGTTTCTGCATACTTAGTTTTTTTAAAACTTACTTTAAAATATTCAATACTTGTCTAAGTATTGAAGCGTATATTTGTGAAACTTACTTAAGAACTATCGAACCTAAACTTAATCTTTCAGATACCCTAAACCGAGTTCCAGTCAGTTTAGGAGAACAAGTGCAACATAAACTTACTTCCGCTGCATATTATTTATCTCTGATTTCGGGACCAACAAATGGTATCATGCGCCAAGGTTCTTATAGACCAAGGTTGTGTTTAGTCACTTAGGACACGATCTATCTTTTCCTTGCACTTTGTTTGTTTCTTGTACTATAAGCTCAGGTTATAAAGGATGGCACACATAACAAACCTTCCCAAGTACACTCTAGAGAACTTCAAAATATGGAAGAAGAGGTCTCTGATTATGCTAAAGAACATCCATCCAGAAATGACAGAAGTCCTATCAAGATCACCAAAGTAAATACTCAGCTCAGAGAACGAGCAGGCCCAGAGATAACAGACAAGTTGTATGCTGAGTGGACCAATGATGACAAAGTACGCTATCAACCATACTCAGTTGCCATGTAGTTGATCCTCCAATCCATACCAGAACCATTGGTTATAGAAGCCTTTGAATACGATAATGCTAAGGAGGTATGGAATTTTCTTGGCGCTTTATGTCAGGAAACGGATCAGATGTAGCGAAACAAGCTTCAAGTGTGCGTGGAAAAGTACGAATCCTTCTAGCTTCTCCTTGGAGAGAACATTAAGTTCATGGAGGCTCGCTTCAATGTAATAGTATGCGAGCTGAAGAATCTTGGAAGGGAATACACCGTAGCTGACCTGAATGCCAAGATCTCTCCAAGATGCCGAAAAAATACTGGTTCGTGAAAGTCACCAGCTGATAACTTCCTAAAGGAGTTATTATTTTAGTGTTTTATAGGTGTCTTTTATGTTCTTTCGAGTGTTTCTAACCTGTTTTAAGCTGTTATTGTGTTGTATAGTTGTGTTTTGCTATTTTTAGTTGTTTTGCAAGGAAAAAGAGTGAGATTAACTAGGTTTCAAAGCAAGTGAGTGAAAGAGTAATTTGTTGACTGTTATGCTAGAGCATCTGAGTGACATTACTGGGAGCTGAGAGACTGCACCAGAGGGGGACCGCTTTGCTGTCACAAAAGCAAAAGTGCTTTTCAGAGCTGTTTCTAGCTTTACAAGTGTCACTCGAACTTTGGAGACAACACACAAGGGCAAAACAGGTAGCACACTTTTTTTTTTGATAAAGTAGGGCACAACAAAAGGATATTTTCACTATAGTTCTTCTTGAACAAACCACATTTTGGAGAGAGGAGATTTGTGAGGCTGCGCAGAGATGGATGAAGGGGAAGAGCAGCAGCAACTGGACACAGTGTTGCTGGTTTTCTTATTTCTCTAGTTTATGTTTTTAGCTAATACAATGAAGGATAGTTGGATTTTAGCTATTGTTATTTATTTTCTTTTTAGTTTAAATATGAGCTAAGTTATTTTGCACTTGGGTTGTGGATTCTTGATTTGATCTTGAATATATGTTAATGGCTGATTTTGCTTGAATTTGAGTTTGTTTATGATTTTGGATTATTTAATCTCTTGAGCACGAAAGTGAGTGGAGATTTATCACCTATTGAGACCCGAAGGAGATATAGGCCGAGGAAACCATAAGCGATTATGTTTATTTCATAGGCATATGGAAAAACATGACTTAATGTTAATCTCAGTTCAGAATTGTTCTCATTTGATTATCATCACAAGCATAGACATATGATGTATGATAGGAGAGTGTAGATCTAGTAGAGTGGAAACTTGCTAGGCACTTTGTGTGTGGTTTTAAGAACAGATGAGAAAGCTGACCAAACTTCTTGAAAAAGCTAAAGCCAAAACTGAGAGTTCACAAGGAGGTGAACAGAAACTCAGCGAGTGTTGGGAAATCTGGCTAAGTTTCCCTTCTCCAGTTGATAGCTTAGATCTTAGATTTGGTGTTTAAGTGTTTTGGTGGATCAAATCCTAAGTCCAACCAGCGTCAGTTTGTCTCTAGAATAGCTCTAGTCTCAAATGTAAAGTCCTGTTTAGGTCTTTTGAGTTGTAAGTCGTAGCTGATCAAGACTCATGCTGGCTACTGTTCACCAGCATGAGATGTGCTTACCAGTTGAGAGAAGTCTCACCAGCAAGCGACTGACAAAGACTCATGCTGACACTGTTCATCAGCATGGAGTAGAGCTATTGACTGGTTACTGTTCACCAGTTGGGAAGATTTCACCAGCAGGAGGCTGAGAGATCTTACCAGCAGAATATGTGTTCTGGCTGATACTATTCACCAGCGGTGAAGCCACCAGTCACGGGAGATTCCAAGAGATAACATCAGACGAATTGGTAGACCTTGATTGTGCTAAGGAAAGTCACCAGCAGAGACTGCCAGCACAAGATCACCAGTATGATCTACCAGTCGGAGGTTATCAGCAGAATTCAAGATTCGCTCTCCCAGAGTCTTAGAGACAAAAAGAAGATTCGTCGAGGAATTAACTAACAGAGTATGACTTTAAGGAGGATACCTTAAAGTCTATCAGTTCAAGACTACCAGTTCCGATTCCTCATACTGACGAATAGAGTCGTTCTGACACAAAGAGATCTGTGTCAGATAAAGCGATCAAAGGTATGGCGCTTTCCGGAAATTCCTACCTGCCGCCTGCAGAAGGACATGCGAGGACAGAGACTTTTCCGGATGTGTCCAAACGGCTAGTATTTGAATCTGAATCTCACGTCTATAAATACGTGAGATCCAACAGCATTCAATACTCTTAGCCACTCTTGAACTACCGAAAGCTCAAACGCATTCATATCAGCGAATAAGCAATCTTTCGAGGCTTTTCTTAAAGCTACTCCGTGTGTCAATCATTTGAACACGAGACTCCAAGCTTCTAGCTTGTGAGTTATTGATCTCATTTGGTGTTCTTTCTCATTCCGAGGAAGAACATAGCAGCTCTTGAGCCAGCCAGCTCCAGAGTTATTACGGGCAGTTTTGCCGCCAGCAAGAGTCAAGTTCTTGGGAGAACTCAACACCCAATTAGTCGGAGGAGGAGGTTGAAGTGACGTGCTCGCACTCCATCCATCTGACGAGAGTTGAAGAAGGACAAGGATCGGGAGCGGTTGATCCAGTGGACTGGTAGACAAGGCATCTACCAGCTGGAAATAGATCGTAGGAAATCTTGTACCGGATTACTCTTTTTAGTGAATTTCCAGTGCTTCGACTGGAGAGTGGACGTAGATCTGTTGATCGAACCACTATAAAATATCCTTGTTATTTACTGCTTTCAGCATTTACTTACTGATTTAAAACCCAGCACCCAAGTGCTGGAGTATAACTGAAACCAGTTTATAACTGTGCAAACTCGACTCTAAAATTATCTAAGTCCTGAGTCATCAGCTGACCAGTCAGTTGCCAGTCAGCTGAATACTCAGTTGCCAGTTGACTTACCAGCTGACAAGGTCCCAGTCAGCTGTGTAACCAGCAGAGTGCAAGAAACGAACTTACGTATTTTCCGCTGCCAAAGTATACCCTGATATCCGGGACCAACAAGTGGTATCAGAGCGAGGTTCTTACAGACCGTTCGTTTCTGTGTCGCTTAGGACCGTGATCCACGTTTCCTTGCACTCCTGTTTGTTTGTCTGTTTGTCTAGCTCAGGTACTTCAAGATGAATATCCCAAAGCTAATGGACTACAAGACGGAGAAGCACTCTATATGGCGAAAGAGGACGCTTATCTCCCTGAAGAGCATCCATCCAGACATGAAAGATGTACTGGAGACAGGGCCAATAGAGATCACCAAGATTCAGCATCAGCTGGGAGATCGTCCAGCTGCGGTGGTCCCAAAGCCCCAAGATGAATGGAATGCTGAGGACAGAAAGCGGAATCAGCTGGATTCCATTGCACATGAGCTGATCCTTGCGTGCCTTCCAGAATCGCTGATGGAGGACGCACTGCGGTTTGATACTACTAAGGGAGTATGGGATTTTCTTGATAGTTTATGTCAAGAAACTGACCAAATGAAACGCAACAAATTGCAGGTTGCGGTGGATAAATATGAGTCCTTCCAGATGCTGACTGGAGAAACCATCAAGGAGATGGAGGCGAGATTCAACGCCATTGTCAGCGAGCTGAAGTCTCTGGGCAGGGAAGCAAACCAAAGCTTCATTCAAGAATCACCCCATCACAACAATCACATATAAAATCTTGGAACTACTTCACATGGGTCTATTTGGACTGGTCAAGCCACCCACAATTGGAGGAAAGAGGTTCACTCTGGTTGTAGTTGATGACTACTCGAGATATACATGGGCAAGGCTATTGAAGACCAAGGACGAAGTTAAACTTCAGCTCACAGAGCTCATCCTTCAAGTGCAAAATAATAATAGAGTCACCGTAAAGAGGATCACATCAGATAACGGGACCGAGTTTTGCAATGGTCCCTTGATGGATTTTTATGCGGATGCTGACATTGCTCACGAGAAGTTAGCTCCAAGAACACCCAGCAGAATGGTCTTGCCGAGTGAAGAAACATAACACTCAAGGAGGTAGTGAGGAACATCCTTGCTGAAGCTGACTTAAAGGAAGACTATTGGGGATAAACCTTGATGACGGCGTGCTATACACATAATATAAGTGCCATCAACATTCGTCATCACAAAACCCCATACGAGGTCTACAATGGTCGTAAGCCTTCTATAGCTCATCTACGTGTTGTCGGTTCTCCATGTTACATCCATAATAATAGAAAGTCTAAGTTAAATACTATTAGTCCCAAAGCGGATGAAGGTGTGTTCCTTGGTTATGGACACCCTTCATACAAGGGATATAGAGTACTAAACAAGACCACCGGATTTGTGGAAGTAACATGCTCTATTATTTTTTATGAGCCTATCTTAGTGTGCAGGACCTTAAAAGACCTGGAGCTTGGTGATCACGAGATCAAGGATGCCTGTGAGAAACTGAGTTTTGAAAAGGAAATATCCAATACAGAGGACCAGGCCGGTGATTCAATAGACCTTGCTGTGGCCATAGATTCACTAACTATTAATGCAGGTATTAATAAAGGGGGTACTGATCACCGCATAAAGTACATAGGTAAATCATAGCACAATGAGCAAATAAATTTATATACCCTAAGGCAGTCGTGCCCACAGAGACTGTATGTCGAAACTATCCTATGTACTAGCCATAGTACTTAAACTACGATTGTTTGAGTAAATTGAATAAGGGTTTTGGTTTTGAATTTAAAGATGACAAAACAAAATTTAAAGGGTTTTGAAAAGCAGAAATTAAAGATACAGATTCCAGGGCAGATAATCAAACCGTCTACATGCAAAATTCATCAACTCAGAAATGAGGATTAATTCAGATTCAAATGGATAGAATTCCTTGGTTAGGCAATTAAACCCTAGATTACTAATATGTGACTATCTCTTCTCGGTCTCAAGAACACAATATTAGTTAACCTCGATAATTGTCTAATTAGATCTTACAAATTGAATCTTCTTTGTGAGACAGAAAACAATTGCATTTAATTTCCTCTTCCTATAATCAATTTTCACCTCTCGGTCCTTCAATTAATAACTACAAACCTAGATTCAAATTTATCTCTCGATTCTTCTTTAAATCTAGATTCGATTAATTAAGTTCAGGAAATTAAACCATGCTATTGAGTTGAATCATTTAAACATGCATCAGAAAAGATTATCAAAGCCATAGAATCTGCTAGAGTTTCTAGCCACTCAACATGGATAGAAATAAAGAACACATATTATTGAAATTCATAAAAGTACCTTACTTGGAAAAGAGGAACCTTGAAAGTCTCTAAAAACTCCAATGTAATAATATTTTAAGTAATGAAAAGGTATAATTTCGTGCCCTAGTGAGTTTTGTATTTATAGAGGATCGAAAACATCTAAACAAGATATTGAGCTAAAATATCAAAAATAACCAAACTGGGTGATTTTTCCTTCTCGAGCTTCTGTGTTGATCGACATACAGAGTGTCGATCGACACACATGCATGGTGTTGACTTCTTCTTCTAATCCATTTCGATCCACCCCTGTTTGGCCTCCGTGTCGATCGACACGATGCATGTCGATCGACATGCATGCAAGTGTCGAGCCTCTCTTTTGCCTTGCCTCTCGATCGACATCCGACCTTTGTGTCGATTGACATGCTCCCTATTGGTCGACAAAGAGGTTATGCTTCGAGTTTTTGGCACGTTTTCCAACTCGGTCGACTTCTCGTGTGTCAATTGAAGTAGTAACTCTATCAAATTTGGCTCTTCACCTTTTGCTCACTTTTTGTCTCAAATACCAACAAAACTTAGCATACCAAGCATACCATCCTCTTTAATGCACTCATGCACGAATATAACTAAAAACCTAATCTAATTGCACTAAAACAAAGGAGCAAAACATGGATAAGTGAGTATAAATATGAGCTTATCAAACCCCCAAACTTGAATGCTTGATTGTCCTCAATCAAAAGAAAAAAAAAGAAAAGAAATCTCGTGCAGTTCAAAGTGCAATGGCTCACAAGATTCATCACATTCAAGAATAAAAAATCCACATCACACAAGCAATTTGAAAGAGATAAGAAATTCATCAACTGCGGAAGACTCACAAGATAGTGTTTCGCTCATTCACACAAGTGTTTAGGTTTCAATGAAAGGATTCACAACATTTATGAAGAAATTTCTACCATAAGCTTGCAAAATTTCTAGAATCTTCACTGCTCAAATGTGCACACAATTCAAGAATAAAAAAGGACTTTTCATTTGGTTGTAATGTAGGTTTTTTGTGAAAAGTAGGGAAATATGGTCAAGTGACTTAAAATCAACTCTAGTGCGTCCACCTCATCAATCTTAATTCACTCTATTTTCTTCATCCACCTTTCTCCTAATATTTTCAACACAAACCAAGACTCTTTCTTTTTCTTTTCTCTTTCCAATCCTCTTATAATTTTTTTCTTTTGCGCTTATAAGGGCACAAACAAACTTTTCTCTCTGTTTTTATTTTTATTTTTATTTTCTAGAGCTCAGCCTTCTTTTGTACACCAATAAAGATCTCTTGTCCACTTATAACAACTATCCTTATTTCACTCAAATCCTATAGACAAGATACAAATCACCTTTTTCATAGCACTGTCTCATAGACAAGACAGAACTATAATATTTTTCTTAAATCATAGACCAAAAAAGAAAAAGTAACAGGCTCAAAGGGGTTATTCTAGGGATAAAATATCACAAGGGAGATTGTTTAGGATAATTTGGCTGACAAAGATGACCTAAAATCATTTTTTATCCTTGTGCACACTATGCAGTCTCGAAACAGAACATAAGCATGTTCTAAATAAACGAAAACATACATGCGAATCTAACATGAACAAATAAAGGCTCAAATTCTCACTTGGGTTCAATTTTTCTTCCACAATCAACTTCAATATACTCAAACATCATGCAAGTATAAGTTTCAATTCAATTCTATCATGTGTCATTCTACATTCATAGGCAGTCAACCATAATCAAAATCAAATCAAACTATCCTCAATCGATTTCAAACTCACAATCAGTTCAAATAGGTTCAAATACTCAACAAGTTAGATCACACTATATCCATATTTTTTCTAGGCAGAAATTTAAATAACATAAAGCAAATAACATAAAGCATAATAAATAAAAGGATAGAAAGTTCGAATTTCTTGTCCACATCCCCCCAAATTTATTTTGAACTCAGAGAGTTAGAAAAAGTTTGAAAATCAGACAAGAATAAGAACAAGTACCTGATTGCTGATCTCAGACATCAACGTTTTTATCCACCGGAGGAATCAATGTTGCGTGATGAAGTTTTTAAGCTATTGGCACTCTGTGTCGATCGATAGGGGCCCTGTCGATCGACATAGAGCCTTCATGGCAACTCTTGCATTGGGTCGAAAGCGCGATACCTCTGTGTCGATTGACATCAGGTATGTCGATCGAAATAGAGGTAAATCCTCAAACTTTCCTCAAACTTTTCTCTTTTTTTTCGAAAATAAACAAAAGGAAAACACAAACTCAAAAATAAAAACATAAATTGAAAAGAAAGCATTTAAATGGTTGGGTTAGCACCCACCAAGTGCTTAGTTAACGTCGTAGCACAACGGTACCTCTTTTTCTCAAGTCCACGGAGGATTGGTGCAGACTCTCCTTCCTCGGGCATCGACCATGTAGACGAGTGTGTCTTGAATGACTGCAGTGAGCTCGGGGTGTGATGGTGTAATTGACAATTTTGCCATCCCATTCCCTCGCTCCCATTCAATGGCAGCTCGGTCCTCTCTTTCTTCCTCGGTTTTCTCCACTTCATCCTCAAAGTCTTCAATGGAGGTGATCCGGTTGCATTCGGATTGCTGCCGGCTTTTGTCGAGCTTGAATGTGATCCTTTCTTTATTGGCTCGTAGTGTAATTTTTCCTCCACGATAGACAATCAGCGCGGCACTAGTATCCAAGAACTCTCGTCTCAAGATAAGGGGTGTGTTTTTATCCTCCTTCATATCATGCACTACAAAATCTGCAGGGAAAATTAGATGACCCACACGAATGAGAACATCCTCAAGTATACCTTTGAGGTGAGACATAGATCGGTATATCATCCTCCTTCTTCTCCAATGCTCGAACTTGAGGTCTCCTTGGATTGGCCCATTTTTGAGTATGAAAGGCTATCTTCTTGAACAACTTGAGGGCTATGTCGACAGACTTGCTCATCACGGATCCTCTGGCTGCATTGTCCACCGATTCTTGAGTTCTTTCATTCATCCCTCGGTAGAAATGTGGGTCTGCTCCTCGGTGTGAACTCCATGGCTCGGACAACTCCTCAATAGCTCATTGAACCTGTTTCATGCCTCGAACATTGACTCATCCATCTTTTGGTGGAACTGTAAGATCTCCATCTTCTTCTGAATGGTCATAGAAGGTGGAAAGACAACTGCGAGGAATTTTTCTCGGAGATCTGCCCAAGTGCGGATGCTGCTGCAATCCAGGACTGTAAACCTGTAGGGTTTGAGTCTACGATGGAGAACACGAGTTGCCATTAATTAAATTCTTACCAAGGATCGTTCTTAGGATACCAAGAACAAATGTCAATTAAATAAACCATGCGATCCTATGCATGCTCCTACAAAATTAATTGCAGATGATGGATTTAGAGAATACCTGATTTCACCGTTTGATCTACAGATCTAGATCGGAGCCAATAACGATGAAATAGATCTGGATCTGAATCTGAACGCCGGCGATGAACAGTTGTTCCTACAGATCTGATCTTCTGATCTGTTCCCTTGCTCCTTGGAAATCTGGTGAGGATTATCTACCAAGTTGAATCCGAGATCTGGAGAAATCGATCAGTTTCTCCCTACAGATCGCCGCCGCCGTCTCTCTCTTTTCTTTCAATATACTGAAATCACAGTTGATCTGATAGAGAGAAGGCCTTTATATAATGTTAGGGTTTTGAGAAACCCTAACCCTAATGGGCTTGAGCAGTTCATGGGCCAGACCAGGGACCAGATGCAAATAATAAAGTGGGCCCTCTTTATTAATTAATCCTTCCTTGTTCAACCCAGAACATAATTAATTAATAAAACATTGTTTTAACCTTCACCACGGTAACAATGCTGACTCGCCCCTTTATTACCACGTTATTAGGAACGGGTTGCACCAAACTAACATGATCCACATATTTAAGGTTTTAGACATTCATTGATTAATTTGGCTTATGACATTCAACCGTAATTAATTAGTCTCTTATTTCCTGAGTAATACCACTCACTCCTTTTCACTGGAGTTATACTGCTTCTTGCGAAGCTAATGAAGCTGTAAAAAAAAACTTAGCCTTCATACCGGAATCCGTGACACACTTCTGTGTTAAACTCCTATAACTCCTCTTCCAAGGCCAACACATAGTTATAAGTCGATTTCCTTTCCCTATGATCCTCCTGGATATCCGATGCCATTCAACTCACAAGGCTCATTCATTAACCAATGGGCCCATCCAGAGTTGAACTGGTATCTGTTTAACATGCTTATAGCATTACAGATATCTAACTTCGTTCATTCACAATATGGAAAGACAACAATCTTTCTTGCTATGAACGATTCACCACAGAATCAATTTAAGCGACTTGAGATACTTGAACATCCTTTTTCTTGTGACATCACAAGACTTTAATTAAAAAAAAATGTTCCAAAATCTCATAAGTCCTACTTCTGATACTGTTCGGATAACCATCGTTTATGCCTGGCAATATCCCCACACCGTTTTCGAATGTGAAAATACTATCTGCATAATGTGCAAGGAAAACCACGCTTCCGCTGACACATAACTGGTACATGAAACTCTCATTCTCGATAGACAATATCAAAATGTCTGTTTCATGACTTTGAATCACCTTTAAGTTCATACTTGAACTTCCTTGGCTTCCAGACACGATACTTCTCACTGTATTGCACATAACTTATCTAGTTGTTGCATACAGATGTCGTCACCTTTTATCAAGGTACCCGTTTATAAATACGGATGACGTCATCTATCTTCCAGATATTTAGATTCATATGTGTTGTTATGGTTAAAAGAATTCGAATGGGTTTAATAGTTGCAACCAGTGAGAAGGTTTGTTGTGAAACATACCTTGCTCACTAACCTAGACATTCGAAAACATACTAGGTTACCATTCGAGCATTTCTTTCCTTGTATATCAATCAGTTGCCTATAGCTGGAAAGTTATTTGGCAATCATTGATCCTGATATACAACCATAACCTTTACTGATTTATTTCTGAATTCATGACTTGACGTCATTAAACAACATCGTTTGTCTTAACAGCTTCGTTGCGCTTTAAGCGATAAGTACGATGTTGTTCGTTAAGCTTGGAACAAGTCCAGAACTATTTCCACGAACTAGTACCATTAGGCCTTTTAAGGCAACCTCCCACTGCAACGATGCTCCTTTTACGTTGCCAGTTAATGGTGCATTAATTTGTGGTTTACCACCTTACACAGGTGACCGTGCAATTGGTACCATACCTTCCAAGGTATGCACAATATGCCACGAGGTATTTCCTGATGGATTTGAATTGTCTTCTCTAAAACGTTAGAGAACAAACTCACATTTGGATTCATGGTTTCATCCCATACAACTTGCTTTTATCTAGGATACACAAAGCAACCATCTTTTTCGTTTACATGGAATAGCCCACAAAGCAGTACTGGTTTAAACCTTTCTTCCAAACAATTTGTTTCCTATATCAGCTTAACAGCCGAATTACCCATCATTGTCCTTTTGACAGAGTCAAGGTCTGCTAGGGTATTTGGAACTGATTTAGAAGACTCTAGATTAAGTAAACATACAACTGCTTTTGGCGTTGTTCCCAAAACGAAAATTTGGCAAAGCTGGCATAACTTATAAACTTTTAAAGAATCTTATTTCGTTTTACCTACACTATCCCAATCGAGGGATAATAGGTGTAGTTAACTGGGATGCAATCCCTTTGCTCTGCTAGATACTGTAAAACCCATCACTTAAGATACACCATTATGAATGAACCATAATGTTTTTACGGTCTTCTTTAACTAATTCTCTACCTTAGTCTTGAACGCTCTTGATTAAAGCAAGAGACTAAGACTTGTAGTGAACTAGATAAACACATCCAAATCTTAAACGATTACAGTATCAATGCTTGTTAAGGCAATTGCGGAAGTAGACTCAAACTAGAGCAAACACGAAATAATCTATAGAGATACAAGCGCCTATTAAAAGGCCTGGTTACCATCTTATACCTCTAAGCAGTTGTCATAAGTACTATTCTTAGGAATACCTGGATTGAATCCATAATTCCATGAATTACTTAAAACTACTTAGACTGATGTAACCTATCTCTATAGCTATTCTTTAAATTATACCTTAGGACACTGATAGTTTATGTAATCAAGTAATGAAGAGACAATCATCCATAATAGAAAACACTGTTATTCATTATGATAGAAAAACTCTATTGAATAACTGATAATCCATAACAATAGATGAAAAATATTGTTTCTCAAAACAACATCTCTTCAGAAACTTGAATTAAAATAGAGTTTTTAACATAAACTCATAGTAAAATCTCCATCAGCTGAAGTAGCAACTTCCAGCATCAATCTTGGAGATGGTAATCCCGCCATCTTCAAGCCTTAAGCTTGATTCCCTGCAAAGTGTAGCAAACACGATTAGTAACCTCAGTTACCACTACCCACAAAGGAGTAGAAAACCGAAACTAAACATGTTTCAACAGGCAATGCAAAAGATGACGTACCTTGTCCCTTAGTTACCAAACTTGGATAATTTACTTTCCAGTGACCCTTCTTGCCACACTTGAAACATTTGTCCTTCTTGTTATCTTTCTTTCCTTTGTTCTCTCCTTTACCATTCTTCTTCTTCATGTCATTATGACGCGATTTAGAAGAACTTTTAGCAAGAGATCTGGAATGAACTGATAATGCAAGACTGCTCCCACTGCTTCCTTCATTCTTATTTTCTTTGACACCACTCTTTCGACTCGGAAGCAAATCAGAGTGACTCACAGAAAAGACTGAAGAAGCTTATGTTGATACAAGATCTTTGAGCAGACTGTGAACAGTATACTCACTCTTGTTTTTCTCAACAAAAATTCTGAAGTCATCAAATGACTTCGGTAACGTGCTGAGTATCAAGTCAATTTTGACATCATTGTCAATTTGACTACCCATTAATGTGTACTCATCTATGAGCTGGATGAGTGATTCCACATGTTCACGTACCGAACAGTTCTGACCCATTTTCTGTCTTATAATACGCTTGATAAGACTGGATCTAGCATGTCCATCGAGTCCGCCATATGCTACGTCTAAACGTCGCAGAATGTCACGCGCAAGCCATACATCACTATAACGAGGACGCAGTGCATCTGACATACCAGCCAAGATATATTGCCTGGCCATGCCATTCGACCACATCCATATGTGATACTGTGCACGCTCCTCATCGGAAGATGTATCAGTCGGCGAACTTGGACAGGGAGTTTGCAGAACAAACAAATGTCCAAATGAATCCAAGAGCTTGACAATGTCACTTTTCCATCCAGGAAAATTCGGACCAGTTAAGGAATTGTGAACGATAGAATTGATGAGCGATGAAATAATAGACATATCTGAAAACAAATAAGCAAATTAAAGTAAGCACATACTACGAACAATTGAAACAAATATGCATATAACCTTTAGATAAAACAATGCAATTTGCTTCCTCCAATTGCCCAAGCTAATTCATCGCAAGCTACCCGAGTAGACCGTTTACGATGAACGCTCAACCAGATCAAATGACCCTTTAATTTCTTAACATGCCAGGTATCTTAAGCAAAAGAAATTAATATTGGAGATCTTAAGACCATGTTCACCTATCCGGAGCAGGGACATCTCAAAAGAGTTATACTCCAGGCAACATCTAAGCCAAACAAACCACAATCCTAACTTCGGATTATAAAAGGCGATTTGGCATACGTACTCGACCCATACTGCATGCCCTTTTACATCCTTTGTTATCCCACTTAGATTAATCTTAGAGACCAGTGAAAGTTGTCTCAATGCAAGCTACCCGAGTAGACCATTTGCTTAGAGGCTCCCACTTCTCATCTTAAAATAAGTGTTTTATTTTGGAAACCTCATCGCATTGGAACTGGTGAGGAACCCTAACGTAAGCTACCCGAGTAGACCGTTTACGCTTTGAGATGCCTCACTTCCAATGAGAAGTCGTATTTGTGGAGGTCTAATGATTTTGGTTAGAAAAGAACCAAAATCCAGCTTAGTATTTTAATTCTAAAGGTTTCATGCGCACACATTATTTTATGTTCCCATAAATTGTGTCACACCCAAAATTCCATCATAAATTAATATGATTCCGGAATTTATAGACATAATTTAAAACATAAAATACAGTATAAACTCTATAAATTAATACTCTTGGGAACTCAAGAATTTATTAATTAAAAGAGTTATTAATTAAACTATAAATTAATAATTATTAATTTATACATTAATTAATATTTTATTAATTTATAATAAAATATTCAATTCACTTACCTTTCAAACTTCTATTTAATTTTTGTACATCAAATGAGGACCTAATTTGGAAGAGTCCTTCAATCTCTCATATAATTATATTCTTAATGTTCAATGTCTCAATTTATGGACATTAAAAAATATTATGTATATAAATGCAAGATAAAATATGTATATCACCATAAACAAATCATACACAAATGGCTCCCCATCTTAAAGGTGTAAAGAAAACAACAATGACCGATGAGATTCGAAGAGCATTATGCAAGCACGCCAAGGATAATTCAAGTCTCACTCAAAAGCAATTGCAAGAATGGGTGCTTAGTAACTATGGTTTGCACGTGAGTCAAGGTACAATCTCTAATACAATCAAACGTTCTTCAGATTATCTCTCACTTGCTCCCAAAAGAGGTGATGTTAAGCGACACAAATCGGCAAAGTATCCTGATCTAGAGAAATCTCTCTATGAATGGATTATTCAATATCAAGAACATGTGAATATCACTGGTGAGCTGATCATCGAGAAGGCGAAAAAGTTTATGAAAGATATGTATCTTATAGATACTCCAGATTTTACTTTTTCCATAGGTTGGCTTGGAAAGTTTAAAGCAAGATATGGAATTAAGAATTTTCGACGTTTCGGTGAGAGTGGATCTGTTGAAATGGAGGGCATGGAGGATAAATTAAAAATCATAAGAGATAAGGTTGATCAGTTTGAAATGAAAGACATCTTCAATATGGATGAAACAGGTTTGTTTTATATTGTTTTATTACTTTTTATTTTATACTTTAGTGATGTAACATGTTTTAATCTTAAGCAGGTCTATTTTTTAGACTTCAACCGGACCATTCCCTTGCAACAATGCAACTTGAAGGGAAAAAACAAGACAAAGAAAGGCTAACTGTTGTTATTTGTTGTAATGAGGACGGCTCCGAGAAAGTTCCTTTATGGATAATTGGGAAGTATGCTAAACCAAGGTGCTTCAAGAATGTAAATTTGAGCAGTTTGAACTGTGAGTACCGTGCTAACAAACGTGCTTGGATGACTGGGGCTTTTGATAGCGTATTTTTCAACACGCTATTCTGCAAGTGTACAGACCAC
>JAPKLW010001112.1:171633-197727 GCA_026898455.1 Plectranthus barbatus
TTTATCAGCTTTATTTGAAGAATATGTTCGCCAACTTGATAAAAAAATGGTTGGAAGAAAAATTCTTTTGATTGTGGATAATTGCCCTGCTCATCCAAAAGCCATTGAAGGATTACAGAGTGTTGAATTGTTTTATTTGCCACCAAACACAACTTCAAAAATTCAACCTTGTGATGCTGGGATTATACGAGCTTTTAAGATGCATTATCGTCGTCGATTTTATAGAAGTCTTTTGGAGGGTTATGAATTGGGGGTTCCAAATCCAGCAAAAATAAATGTGTTAGATGCAATTAATCTTGCAATTGCAGCATGGACTATAGATGTTCATGCAAATACAATTGCAAACTGCTTTCGTCATTGTAAACTTCGATCAATAGATAACATGGCTTTTGAGAACTCTGATGAACAGGTAGGTGGTGAAAGCACCCAAGAACTCGGGAATTTGATTAAAGAGTTGGGTTATCACAATGCAATGGATGTCGAAGATGTCCTGAACCACCCACTAGAAAATGTAGTTGCACAATTGTGGACTGATGAAGAAATTATTGAGAGCATTATTGGAACTGATAAAGAAGATGAAGAAGATGCTGAAAGTTCTACCATGGAGCCTCCTTCACGAAATGAGGCAATTAGAGCAGCAATCACATTGAATAATTTCTTGCTGAGTTATGAGAAGACAACACCAGAAGTTCTTACAATGATAAGAAAAATTAGAGATGAGATTCAAGTTGAAATTGATTTCAACAAAAAACAAACGACAATTGAGTCATTTTTCAAGAAGTGTACATAAATTATTCATGTAATATGTACGCATTTATGAAATTATTAATTTATATTTTATATGGGACCTATAGAAATTATAAAAAATGTATTATCTTATAATTTTAGCGAATTATTAATTTAGCACCCTATCCCCGAGTCGGGACCGACAAAAATTATTATTTTAAAGAGTTTATTAATTAATCGAGTATTAATTTATAGAGTTTCTACTGTAAATCACATAAGACATGCTCAAAAATTAAATTGCAACATGCTTATAAAAGTAAATAATTAAAGCAAATAGGCATGCTTCCTATTATTTACTAGTGCGCACATAATAAATCACATCAATACGAGAATAAATAAATAAACAAATAAATTCTCGTGGCTCCTCATATGCGATTACATGGAAATAAATTAAATCTAACTATTACAAGATTTAATTCCAATACAGATTTTCAAACTGGGCCTCCGTTGGACTTGAAATCTGATTCGGGCTGAAAAAATAGCAGTTGGGCTGCAAATTAGGGTTTCTGGCCCAAACAGCAGCCAAACCCTAATTTTTAGGACAACGGGCCGCCTCCGGGCCTGCAAGCCCAAATCTGCAAACCCTAGGGCTGAAACCCTAGTTTTGCACAGCAGCCGCCAGCCTCATTTTCAATCGCCGGCGCCGCCTTTCTTGCCGCCGCCTGCGGCCGGAACTCGCGTCCAGCCCGACGCCCGCACTCAGCCCCACCGCCAGATGGTCCGCCGCACCGTGGAGTCACGATTTTTGGCGACTGGGAGTTCTCTCGACGCAACAGCGGCGCAAACCAGAAGCAGTTGCAACCGCCGCGCGCACGCAGGGATTGCGTGCCTTGCCGTTGCCATCGACACCTTCCACCTCGCCGACCACCACCGCGCGCAGTACCGTAGACCGAACCTGCAACCCACACCGCGCAGGAAGATGATACACAAAGGCTGCGCACAAGCAGCTTGGCGGCGGAACCCTAGCCGCCACCACTGCAAACATCTTGCGCGCCTAGCCAGATCTGCACCTCCAACAGGGCGACTGTCGTGCATCTGAAATGCACGGCCACCTGCTGATCTCGCTGGAAATGAACGCAACAAGAGGAAGAAATTGGGCGCGGCCAAGCCGCGCGACGGAACTAGGTTTTCGCCGCGCCGCCGCCACCCACGGCCGCCGCATGCCGTCGCCGCCGCCGGCTACCATGGCTAGGGCCGAATCTGAACATGTCGCCTTCTCTGCTTTCACGTTCTTCGTTCTTCAATTCTTCCGGATCTCAATTTTACAGATTTAAAAAAATAGAAAATACAAAAATAGATCTAGATCTATTACATGATTTTCCTATCAAATCTAACCACAGATTTTCTCGTGGTGAAAAACAGATCAAAAAACGAGAAGGCCACGAGACAAAAAACATCCACGACAATTTAAATCCATCCATGAACATACATATTTATTTAATTTCAATTTATCCATGATAGAGCCTAAGAACATTAACCTGGCTCTGATACCAATTGTATGGTTTGAGTCTACGATGGACAACACGTGTTGCAATTAATTAAATTCTTACCAAGGATCGTTCTTAGGATACCAAGAACAAATTTCAATTAAATAAACCATGCGATCCTATGCATGCTCCTACAAAATTAATTGCAGATGATGGATTTAGAGAATACCTGATTTCACCGTTTGATCTACAGATCTATATCGGAGCCAATAACGATGAAATAGATCTGGATCTGAATCTGAACGCCGGCGATGAACAGTTGTTCCTACAGATCTGATCTTCTGATTTGTTCCCTTGCTCCTTGGAAATCTGGTGAGGATTATCTACCAAGTTGAATCCGAGATTTGGAGAAATCGATCAGTTTCTCCCTACAGATCGCCGCCGTCGTCTCTCTCTTTTCTTTCAATATACTGAAATCACAGTTGATCTGATAGAGAGAAGGCCTTTATATCGTGTTAGGGTTTTGAGAAACTCTAACCCTAATGGGCTTGAGCAGTTCATGGGCCAGACCAGGGACCAGATGCAAATAATGAAGTGGGCCCTCTTTATTAATTAATCCTTCGTTGTTCAACCCAGAACATAATTAATTAATAAAACATTGTTTTAACCTTCACCACGGTAACAATGCTGACTCGCCCCTTTATTACCACGTTATTAGGAACGGGTTGCACCAAACTAACATGATCCACATATTTAAGGTTTTAGACATTCATTAATTAATTTGGCTTATGACATTCAGCCATAATTAATTAATCTCTTATTTCCTGAGTAATACTACTCACTCCTTTTCACTTGTGCCTGAATTAAATAATTCAACCTGCAGGGTTTAGCATAATGAACCTTGTGAGCTCTTCAGGGAATGTCACCATCCTGAAACGGATATGCTTACCTAAACGTCCAGACTAAGCAGGCCACACACAAATTGCCAACACCCAAAATACGGGTATAAGAGTACATGTAAGACTCGCCACCATGGTAAATCAAAGTGTGGTCAATCTGTGTGTGCCCCTTATCATTCAGTTAGATTTAAGATCATAGGAAGTATGTTAGGGATCTGGCTCATTCATATGTCAATGAGAATGGCACATCCCACTGTTGATCCCATCAATATATAACCATGTACCGACACATCAAGTAGCTAGGATAAGCCCACTTATGAACCGATGTGCCGCAGCTTAGACCGACAGCCTATCCAGGGACTGTCTCAACTGTGATACTGTTTATATCTCGCTAGGTGATAAGTGCGCTAATTCGTTCTCTTATCTATGGATTTTTAGGGTGTTTTTATTAGATTGTAGTGTGTTTACTTTGAATTATGAGCATCGTAGTGTTTTTATGCCTGAGTTGTGTGTTATGCTTGAAAATGCAGGTTTTTGGAGTGAAAACTGGCTAAGTCTGGAATCTGGAGATTTTGGCCGAAGCCTCTGTTTCGATCGACAGATAGTGTGTCGATCGAAACAGAGGTATGTTGCAAAGGGAGAGCACGTTGAAAATCAAGCTGATCGACAGAGGAAGAAATCCTGTCGATCGACAGAAATTGTGTCGATCGACAGGGATGTCTGAGGCAACCAGTCGACAGATCTTCGAGCGTACGATTTCGAAGAGCCCATTTCGATCGACAGGAATTGTGTCGATCGAAATTCGGGTCGTTCTGAAGGAATTTAATGCTTTTAAGTTATTTCCATGTTTGGACAATTAAACTTAGTATATATTGTTTTTATTAGGCGAATTTTAATTATCATGCCACTTTTGAGACTAGAACCCTAGAGTTTTTCTTGCCCTTGAAATGCTTTCGAATTTTGGTGAGGATTGTGATCGAACCTTTGAAGATTGGATGCAATTACAAGGCTTGTTTTCTCTATGAAGTTGTGTTACAGGTTTTATCTTTCCATATTTCTGTTTAACATGAATATGTGTAGGTAAATCCTTATTCAGATTCTAGGGTTTATGTGATTGTCTTGGATGCATGTTTAGGTGATTAAATCGATCAATATTTTTAATTGGTTTATCAATTCTTGTGCTTTTCTTAATCTGATTAAATTGGCCATTTCATTAGGTTTTCACAATTAATTAATTTGAGACTGAAAAGTGAAAATTGATTAATGGATTTAAGAATTGATAATATGGATTTTTATTATGTCTGAAAAGAGGAATTTAATCCATAGGAATAAATCTGATGTTCTTTGGGAGTTGTCAATTTTTCTAGAGACCGAAAGGATATAGGAAATTGATAATCTACTTTATGAATTGCCAAACCCTGGAATTTGTGATATTTTTCCGATGTTCCACCAAATATTTATTTTAAAATTGATCGATGAAATTTCCTTGCATGCTATCCTTGACATGAACTTGCCCTGGAATCTGATCTTTTCTCTAGTGTTTTAAAACCCGATTTTAATTCCCTGCTTTACTTTAATTTTCTTGCAAAAGTTAATTTTAAATTTCAAAACCCTTTCAAATTTCTGTCTACTCAGACAACAAACCGAAAGCAAATGATTCAGTATATGAGATGTTCGCTTTTACAATCTCTGTGGGACGATAATTTTAACTTGTCACTATACTATAAAAAATCATTATAAAAATTAGTGATCACTAGGTCAAACGACTTATATGATCCTTTGTGATCTCCTACACACCATATGGTCATCCCTATAGGCGAGATAATAGGATATTATGGTTCATTGTATGTTTGTTTCATCAGACAGCAAGCATTGTTGTGGCAACACATATATGAAGACCACTGTACGAAACACTTAAACATATATGCTTTCAGTATACAATCCCAACAAAACCACGTCCGAGCCTAATCCCAAAGTGAGAAGGGAACAAGCGCAGACGGATCACATCCTGGCTGACTCCATTTTGCTTGATGGTATCACACACCTCCACGAACATTTGGAGATGAGTGTATGGATCCTCCACCGCTCGACCACCAAATTGGTTCCAGTTTTGAGTTCAAAGTTATTGGCAGTGATACCAATAACAAATCCCTCATTGTTGGGCTGTGGTTTGTACCTCTTTTCCATGGAATTTGGATCCTCATCGTCGGAGTCCTCTTGGCGATTCCTTTTTCTTTCTCGTTCTCTATCTCTCCTTGCAGCTTCGAGCTTGTCTGCCTCTCTTTCAACCATCAATTGCTTGATGATCTCCTTCATGTGGTTGACTTCTTGGACTAGAAGAAGGGCATTCCCTTGAGTTATGATTTGTGTGTCGGAATCCTCCAAGGGTGGCATGTTTGGATCGTCTTCTTCATTTGGGTTGTGTGGCTATTCTATGTTGATTTTTTGTGCTTTGTTTTTCCTTGCTTTTCCTCCTCTAGACTGTGGCCTCGATTTTTGGGTCGAAAACTTCGAGTGGTTTGCCTTGAGCCCTTGTGTTCATGCAACCTTAGAAAAAAGACTACAAAATTAGCCTCTGTATCGATCGACAGGGGCCCTGTCGATCGACACAGATGTCATTGCTGTGTCGACCGACATGCAGTGTGTCGACCGAAACATATGACGAATTTCAGAACTCAACTCACGCACACTAACATGAAAATTAAAAACAAAAATAAAATAAAAACTCAATCCAACAGATTTAAAAACAAACTAATAATAAAATAGAATCTAATAGTCCCCGTCAACGGCGCCAATTTGATAATGGCGTAAAGTACATAGATAAATTATAGCACAGTGAGCAAATAAATTTGTATACCCTAAGGTAGTCGAACCCACAAAGATTGTATATCGAAACTATCCTATGTACTAGCCATAGTTCTTAAACCACAGTTGTTTGAGTAAAATGAATAAGGGTTTAGGTTTTGAATTTAAAGATGACAAAACAAAATTTAAACGGTTTTGAAAAACATAAATTAAAGATATAGATTCCAGGGTAGATAATCAAATCGTCAACATGCAAAATTCACCAACTCATCAATGGGATTAATTCAGATTCAAATGGATAGAATTCCTTGGTTAGGCAATTAAATCCTAGACTATTAATATGTGACTATCTCCTCTCGGTCTCAAGAACACAATATTAGTTAACCTCGATAATTATCTAATTAAATCCTACAAATTGAATCTTCTTTGTGAGACAGAAAACAGTTGCATTGAATTTCCTCTTCCTATTATCAATTTTCACCTCTCGGTCCTTCATTTAATAACTGCAAACCTAGATTCAAATTCATCTCTCGATCCTTTTTTAAATCTAAATTCTATTAATTAAGTTCAGGAAATTAAACCATTCTATTGAGTTGAATAATTTAAACATGCATCAGAAAATATTATCAAAGCCCTGGAATCTGCTAGGGTTTCTAGCCACTAAACATGGATAGAAATAAAGAACACATATTGTTCAAATTCATAAAAGTACTTTACAAGGAAAAGAGGAACCTTGAAAGTCTTTAAAAACTCCAATGTAATAATATTCTAAGTAATGATAAGGCATAATTTTGTGTCCTAGTGAGTTTGGTATTTATAGAGGAGTGCAAACTTCTAAACTAGGTATTGGGCTAAAATATAATAAAAAACAAACTAGGTGATTTTTCCTTCTCGGTCTTCTGTGTCGATCGACACACATGCATGGTGTTGACTTTTTCTTCTAATCCATTTTGATCCACCCCTGTTCGGCCTCTGTGTCGATCGACATGTATGCAAGTGTCGAGCCTCTCTTCTGCCTTGCCTCTCGATCGACATCCGACCTCTGTGTCGACCGACAGCTCCCTGTCGGTCGACACAGAGGTTATGCTTTGGGTTTTTGGCACGTCTCCCAACTCGGTCGACTTCCCTTGAGGATCCCTATGTGCCCGAGTGCTCAGTGCAACCTTGATGATAAAGGTGAAGCAATCAATCCAACTACATACAAAGGAATCATTTGATCCTTATTGTATCTTACCGCAAGCAGGCCAGACATTTCTTACTCAGTTAGAGTATGTGCGAGGTTCCAAGCCAACCCCAGGAAATCGCACATGGAAGCTGCAAGAAGAATTGTGAAATACCTTAAAGGGACATAATCCTTAGGTATTTGGTACCCCAAAAAACTGACGAGCTTACTTTGAATGCTTACTCAGATTCAGATTTTAGTGGTTGCCGTATTGACCGAAAGAGCACAAGTGGAACATGTCAGTTTCTAGTGGCCACATATAAAAAAAAATTGAGTATGTTGCTGCCGCAAGCTGTTGTGCTCAAGTGTTGTGGATCAACCAACAATTGCTTGATTATGAGGTCAAGACTGGGTGTGTTCCTATTTATTGTGATAATAGCAGTGCTATGTGCATCATGAAGAACCCAATACACCATTCAAGAACCAAGCACATCGACATCATGCATCACTTCATCAGAGACCATGTAGAGAAGAATGATGTGTCCGTAGAATACATTCATACTGAAGATCAACTAGCAGACATCTTCACCAAACCATTTCTTGAGACTAGATTCAATGAATTATGCATTAAGCTTGGTTTGCTCGAATTTGATGAGATTAATAACAATGAGGAGTAGATTCGGAATAAAACTAAGTCCAAGCTCTTAGTTTTTTGGTTTTCTCGTTATCTCTCTTACTTTAAGTATGATGGAGGTGACACTTACTGAAACTGGGTCCCAACTCTCAGTTTAGCTTGCTTGGAAGCCAAATCATGAGAAAAGACTCAAGTGGTGTCACCAACACAATCTAGATGAAATGAAGTTCGAAGATAACTTTGATTGAAGACGACATATGCGGATCAAGACTGAGTTCAAACTCTCGGTCTTTAGATTTGGCTTATTCTCAGTATGGAGGTTTCATGCTTAGACAAATTTTCAAATAATATTTCAAGTGGTGTCTACGCATGGAGGATACGTACTTAGTATGGCCTCTCGAACACTTAGCAATTTTTTTTAGATTTTGGCGAACCATGCTGACTTTCCAAGAAAAACTAAGTTTTGGTTCCAACACTTAGAAGATTTTGAAGGATGGTTGCGAAATTAAAATGAGTTCCAACTCTCAGTTTAAAAATTAACTCTTAGTCAGTATGGATAAGAAAACGGGATTCAAATTTAAAAAAGAAAGCTTATCTTATACGACACATTAAATGCTCAACAGGTGGCGACAAATCAATGGATGCCACATGGAAAAGCACGCTCCCACTTCAGATCAGTCAAATACGAGTTCAATCAACGATTTTTCCCAGCCATTAATCTGTTATCTGTTGACCTAATATCAACCATTTGTACTATATTGTTTTACCCTATTTATAGCGATGAAAAACCGACGGTTAAAGCTTTTATTACTTTTCCATTTTTATCTCTTCTACAATCCTTCAAGCCTTCATATTTCCAGAAATCCTTACAAGCATTCAAGGCAATCAACAAACATTCCTTCATTAATTGCCAATCATTGATCATGGCACCGAAGAAGACCAAAACACCCCAGAAGCCTGCTGGAGAAACCTCCACATCAGGCCAAGAAGAACAACCACTGATCGTTTATATTGATCGACCATGTTCTGAAGTTATAAAGCTATTTCATTTTGATCCTAAGAAGCTCTCACCAGAGTTGAGGAGGGCTGCTCAGGTGACAAGGGAGAAAATTTTGAATGTGGCCGATCTGAAGGAAGCATGCCTAGATGTGAGGATGTTTGGTCGTAAACTAACAAAAGAGAGGATAGTGTACTACTTGAGGGCTCGACCAAAGAGATTTCATCCATTTTTGGTGGCAGAATTTTATGCCAATGCTGTGGTTGACAAGGACAAGAATTTCTTCACTACTCAGGTGGTTGGAACTGAGATAGTAGTTTCACTTCGTTTGCTCAAGTAAGTATTCCGTCTGAGGAATAAAGGACCCAAAGTCCATCTTTACCGGCATGGGGTTGATACCCAAAAGCTCTGGGAGATTATGGAGGGGTACACGACTCAGTGGAAGCTTGATGAAGTCACCCCCTCATGGAAGATGAACCACAAGACAAACGAGCTTGATCCCTTCTACAAGTTTCTTGCCGACATCGTTATTAGGATGTTGCAATGCGAGATGGGCTCGATTTTTTAGATGAACAAGAAGAAGTATTCACTTCTAATGGCCATCGAAGATGAAGTCAAAGGGGACTGGATAGAGTTCCTCTTTAAACGATTATTAGATTTTGTAGGAAGGAAGTCAACAATCGAGGAGAAGGGGCATTTCTCCACTGGTGTTGGTTTTGAACTTAAAGTCAGTTTTCTGCTGGAAAAATTGCTGCCAGCAGTGGATGATGGACTTATCTTGATCCCCACCAAGTCTGAGGTTGGTGAGCCCAGTGAGACGGAAGATGATGATGGTGGAGATGTAGGATTCAAGTCTACGACTAACAACATTAGTTGTTATTTAATTCGCAGGACCGTTCTTAGAATATCAAGAACAAATTCAATTAAATAAACCATGCCACCCTATTCATGCTTCTACAATAATTAATTGCATAGGGTGGATTCAAGAGAATACCTGATCTTCAATCGTTTGATCTACAGATCTAGATCGGAGGATGAACGATGAAGTTAAATATGAAGCAGAATGGAACGTTACTTTGATTGTGTTCCTACAGATTTGATCTTCTGATCTGGTGAGGATTATCTACCAAGTTGAATTAGGAAGCGGAGGAATCGATCAGAAAAATCCTCCAACTGATCGTCGCCGATCTCTCTCTCTCTCTCTCTCTTAATTCAATATTCTGATTTGAATATCAAATTTTATATTGTGGTGGCTACTTGAGAAACCCTAACCCTAATGGGCTTGAGCAGTTTGTGGGCTAGAACAGGGATCAAATGCAAATAATAAAGTGGGCCCTCTTTATTAATTAATCCTTCCTTGTTCAACCCAGAACATAATTAATTAATAAAACATTGTTTTAACCTTCACCACGGTAACAATGCTGACTCGCCCCTTTATTACCACGTTATTAGGAACGGGTTGCATTAAACTAACATGATCCACATATTTAAGGTTTTAGACATTCATTAATTAATTTGGCTTATGACAATCAACCATAATTTATTAATATCTTATTTCTTGATTAATACCACTCACTCATTTTCTCTTATGCTTGAACAAATCATTCAGCCTGCAGGACTTAGCATAAAGAACCTTGTGAGTTCATTAGGGAATGTCACCATCCTAAAACGGATATGCTTACCTATACATCCAGCCTAAGCAGACCCCACACAAATTGCCAACACCCAAAATGCAGATATAAGAGTACATTTAAGACTCGCCACCATAGCAGATCAAAGTGTGGTCAATCCGTGTGTGCCCCTTATCCTTCAGTAAGGTTTAAGATCATAGGAAGTATGTTAGGGATCTGGCTCATTCATATGTCAATGAGAATGACACATCCCACTATTGATCCCATCAATACATAAACATGTACCGACACATCAAGTAGCTAGGATAAGCCCACTTATGAACCAATGTGCCGCAGTTTAAACCAACAGCCTATCCAGGAACTATTTCAGCTGTGATACTGTTTATATCTCGCTAGGTCAAACGAACCATATGATCCTCTGTGATCTCCTACACACCATATGATCATCCCTATCCACGAGATAAAAGGATATTATAGTTCGTCGTATGTTCACATTTATCAGATAGCGAGAATTGTTGATGCAACACATAAATGAAGGCCAGTATACAAAACACTTAATCATTTATGCTTTCAGTATACAATCCGAACATGAGAAGGTGGAGACAGGCCTGAGGGGACTGCTACTCAACAAGAGGAGAGCTTGCAGAAGGTCTTGGAGGACCTCCCCCCTTTGACCAGGAACAGACCAAGGACCAACCAAAGAAGAAGAAGAGGAAGCTGACAAAGAAGTTTGGAGATGAGGAATCATCGCAGCCAATTCAGGGGCCTCAATTATTTGAAGGACGTATCTCTATCACTATTTTAATAAAGCCCCAGACTGAGCCAGTCCAACCTCTGGTCCGGAAGAAAAGGGCATGAGAAGAGTAAATGTCTGGGAAAGGTAAGGAGAAGGTGGGAGAATCATCCGCCAAGCGCAAAATCATCTTTCAGGAGCCGGAGATTGAGATTCCAGAAACTGTAAACATACATTTTCTCTCTGGGGCTCCTGAAGCACCTTCATTTGAAACTTTGTACCAGGAAGCTCAGGGTGCTGACATACATCCTGAATGCCAGGGTCCCCAACCAAAGCAGCCTGAACAACATGTTGTAGAAGTTTTGGTAGATCTGAAACTTGAAGAAGAGCGGACGACCGACCCTGAACTACCGGCGAAAGATGGAGATGAGAAAGAAGATGAGGAGGGATCTGTCCATTTGGAGCAGATGGATGAAGAAATTGAGGCAGAGCAACCTCCTCACCAGACTGACTCTCAACATGTACCTGAGAATGACGTGGTGGTACATGCTGAGGAAATCATACTTGAAATTGCGCAGGAAGCTGCGGAGCAGGCCATGAAGGGCTAGAAGGAATAAGAAGATAGTGAGCAGGCGACCACCTTGGCAAAATTGGCAGAGCAGGAGCAGGAGCCAGAGCAAGAGATGCAGCCCGAGATAGATCTTGAGATGGAAAGAGATCTTAGGAAGGGGAAGGGGCTTGAGGTCGAACAAGAGGAGACCTCTACCCGAGCTGACTCTCCTACTCAGTCTCACCCTGAGTCAGCTCATCCTGAGGATTTTCACAAAAGTGAAGAACAAGATGATGTGATGAGCATCTCTTCGGAATCTGCCATCTCTATTCATTCTTTGGATGATGATGAGGTGCGTGAGCTCGCGTTTAACAAAGAATTTAACTATGAGAAAGACATGCGCGGAGTCTAGAGAAGACACCCTTGGGATTCGAGGCAGGCCAAAGAGCTACACAAAATGTCGAGTCAAATTTCTGAGTACAAGATTCCTTTCATTGGCCTACCTCACCCTGAGTCTTCCTCTCAACGACTCAGGAGTTGGTGTCCACCAATCGAGCATGTCAGACTCATTCCGTGGGCTGCAGAGATTTCGCAAATGATAGAGCGTCGTGTCACTGAAGAAATCAACTTGCTCTATCCTGACATCTTACTTGAAAGTACAATCCCTTGTGATGTATTACGGAGAGAATTCAGGAGATGGAGGAGATTTGATCTGGCAAGGCATGAACTTAACGCAGAGGATCTTTCGATCATGATGGGCAGGATGGGACAGACTTTTTGGAGGGTAGAGGAATCTTGGGCAGATGAATGGAGTGCCCAGACTGAGAGGAGGCAAATCACAAAAGAAAACCTAAGGCTGGGGATGTTGGCTATCCGAGCGTACAAGGCTCATACTGACGATGCACTTAATTTTGGCCTGGACCCTCACAGGCTATCTCCTCCAAATTATCAGTTTGTGTCAGCAGCTCCCATTTCACCCATCTCTATCTCACAGGTACAACCTCCTGTACTGACTTTAGATGATTATCGCAATATCCTAGCTGCAAGGAGAAATAAGGTGGAGAAGCTAACTGAGCAGCTACGGACGATGGAGGTCGAGGTTGAGCAGATCAAAGAGGATTTTGCTATTGCCCAAAAGGAGTTGGCGGATGCTAAGGAGGAATGTGAAGAAATGGAGCAAGTCTTGACTTTGTCTGCTGAGCTTACTATTCAACAAACAACCGAGAGGGCGGCACAGCTGATCATTGACATCACCTCAGACAGTAAAAGCTTAGCTCATACTGTAAGCGTGATCCAGAGGAGAAATGAAATCATTGCCATAGTGAATGCTCGAAAAGAAAAAGCCAGAAATGAGTTTCAAATAATGCAAGAAGAGGATTATATGGCCAGAGTCAGAAGAGAAATGGAAATTAAGGCAAAGGAGGATGAAGAGAGAAGACTGAGAGAAGCTGAACTTAAACGTCATGCCGATGGAAAAGCTTGCTTAGCTGAACAGTGAAGGATTGAGGAAGAAGCAGAGCTTCAGAGGCAACGAGCTGAAGTTGAGCAGAAGAGATTTAATGAAGAAGAAACATTTAAGGAGGAAGAAATAAGGCGCAAGGCTGCCCGAGGAGCTCGTAAGGCTAGAAGAAGAGAGAGCCCGACTTCTTGTTGTGGTGTCTACTGTGCCTGAGTCCTCCATCCAAGTCTCTGGAAGTGATGTTGTGCCCATAACTGTGCTGAATCAGATGCAAGCTCACTTTCAAGATCAAATTGATACGCTCGCTGCTAGATTTGAATAGAAGCAAGATAAAACTGACGAAACCTTATCTTCTATAAAGTCCACTATCTCGACCCTACTTGATATTGCCACAAAGGGGGAAGAGCAGAGGCACAAAGAAAAGGAAGAGCAGAGACTGCGAGAAGAGGCTGAAGAAAAGAGGAGGCAAGAGCAGCATAATGTACTTCTGGAGCTCATTGCCAAGCTGAATGGATCCAAGGCATCTTCATCTGATCCTCCTCCACCTTAGGTTGTTTGGTACTTAATTCTTTTACAGTTCAATTTTTATACTTCCATTGTACATGTATTTCTCTTATCATTAATGAAAGTTTGGAAACTGTTCCGAGACAATCTCTCATTGTCTATCTCTCTCTCTCTCTCTTTCTAAGTTTTAAAGTTTATTAACCTGGCTGAACGCACTTTTCTAAGTGTGAGCAGCAAAACTGACTTTTCACTCTAATGGTTAATCAAGAAGTATCACTCCAATTCAGGGGGGAGACTAATTAGAGTAGGACAGAACTAAGGACACGTATACTGGGTAGTGTCGTTGTAAACTCAGTATGCCACACTTTCTTTTCTTTCTGTCTCTTTAAGTGGTTTTGACAATATTAAAAAGGTGAAAATTATTAGGAACTAAGTTTTAGTTCCCTCCTTATTTTGATGTTATGATATGTCATAACTCACTTTAGCACTAAGTTTCTAGAAGTCTAAAATGTAATCCATGTATAGGGTTATTCGTGTTGTAATAGATCTTAGATGTTGAAGACCAAACAAAGAAATTGCTTGAGAATTGGAGAAGTGTTTGTGCGTGAAACTTGGTTTCACCAAGTATGGCCAAGGCCTATACTGAGTTTGGGTACTCTGTATAATGTTCGTCATACTGACTTATGAGAAGTCAATATGAGAGCTACCTATGCTGACTAAGGAAAGTCAGTATGGAAGCCCTTGTTTATTAAGAACGCGGAACACGAAGAGAACCAAGCTTAGTCAGACTTCAAGTCAGTTGATTTCTAAGTAAAAGTTAGTACGAGGATGTCCTTACTTGAATTCCTCGGACTGAAACTTAGTCTGACTCAAAGTTGGTGAGAAGTACACTGCTAGCAGAAAGCAGGCAGCAGAGCAGACCTAATGTATGGGCTATGATTGGACGACATTCTCCATGTCTCTAACGACAAGATTAATGTGTCTAACGGGAAGAATTTCAAACCATACGAGGAATCACATATAAATACCCCGACATTTCTAATGAAGAAGACATCTAAATCTCTTTGAAAACTAAGTCGGCACTCTGCCAATCTTTCTACTCAAGCTTTTTGTTTACTCTATGATTCTACTCACGAGACTTGAGTTTCTAACTCAAGTTAAACATACTTGCTAAGTGGTTCAAAGCACGAGGCTAAGCATTAAAGCTTAAGCTATTTCTTGGTGAATATATCCTTCAAAGATGTATTCACAACAGTCAGTTCCTACTCTAGGATTCTGACTATCACGTGCGTCCAACCACCCTTACTGAGTTCTAGGAAGAACAACAAACATCTAACCACCAAGGAGAAGACTGCGGGGTGCATCCTTACTTCGACTTGAAGACGAAGCTTACGAGGAGTTCCTAGGCGAGTGAACACAGCAGACCGAAGGACGGAGTGCCGACGGGCTGTGTATAGATCGTAAAGAGGCTTGTATCATACCTAGTGAATTTCCTGATTCATTACGGAAGAGTGGACGTAGGATATTTCAGATCCGAACCACTATAATATCCTGAGCCTTTACTTGCTTTATTTTAGTTTCTGCATACTTTATTTTTTTAAACTTACTTTAAAACCTTCAATACTTGAATAAGTATTGAAGCGTATATTTGTGAAACTTACTTAAGAACTATCGAACCTAAACTTAATCTTTTAGATACCCTAAACTGAGTTACAGACAGTTTAGAAGAACAAGTGCAATATAAACTTACTTCTGCTGCATATTATTTATCATTGATTTCGAGACCAATAATATTTTTCTATTTTGCATGCAATAGGTGTTAAAATCATATTAATAACAATCTTGCTACTTGCTAGAGTAAATAACTCAATTCAACTACACTGTCACGCAATTAAAAAGAAAAGTCTAAATTGACTGCATAATAATAAAATATATAAAGCAATAGATATGCAGCTGTCGCCCTTCACATAACATCTACCACTATAATATTAATAAGTTAATAACAATAAATTAAACGATTCACAGCACCCCAATAATGCAGCTTCGGGCCTCTGGATGGATATATCCAGCCCGGCCCGGCCGTCTTTTTTTAGTCGGTGACGGTGAACACATAAAGCGGGCTGGGCCTTGGGCAGATGAAATTACTACTTTTTTCATTTTTCGGTAGATTCGTGGAATTTGAGGGATGGTGGTGGCCGGTCCCTCCAAATCGGCGAAGCGACAAACAATGCATGGAATTGGGTTGTGCCGACTCCCATGCGGGCCCTCTCGGCCCGTTTTCCCATACCATTTTCAACATACTCACGTAATCTGGTGCCAAATATTTTCGGGTATTTGTTTATGATGTTTTGGAATATTATTGAACATATTATATAATGAGTCTAAATAGCTAGAGATATTTTAAGAAATAATAAATCCGTCCACTCTATCATTAATTAAGTATATAGTCTTGTAAGAGACGACTTTTTACAAACTTTTTGTGTGATAGATCTTATAAGATTAATATTGATACATTACTTTAATTAAATAAGTATATCATTTTTGTAAATTAAATATATTATTGTTTTTGACTAAATACATTTTTCACTTCATTCTTATAAATATAATTAAATACATCATTGTATTTAACTTTATACATCATTAAGAATTGTTACGTTAGTCCTGATTGGTAGGAGTGAAAGTGATCAGTTACGCACCTAAAATAATGAACTGACTAATTAGGTGGGCCCATATTTAGTTTAATAAATCCTTAAGTAGAATTGAGTATTCAATTATATTTCAATAATTGAGTTCAAATTAAAGAGAATATAATTGACTGAAAGTAAAGAAAGCGATACATTATTCAAATGATTTATAGTAATTCAGAATGTTTTTATGTTCGATCTTCGTTCTCTATGAACGAAAATCACTATATTCAGTTGTACACGATAATTGAGTACAAGTTATAACTATTGATATTCTTCAACGAAAATTTTTAGTTAACTCTAGTCATAAGTCGCAGTAGCTAGTTGAGTTTATACTACAATCCACATACTAAGTTATTCATAGTGTAACTTTAATTGTCCACGATTATTGAATACGAGTGACAATTTTGGATCGTCAGATGACTTTTGATATCTTTTAGATTGTGACTTCGAGTTCTCTGCAAGGAACTTTTCACAATAGTAATGTAATCTCTCAAAGCTTATACTGAAAAGTATTTGGACAACTTCGGTGGTTTATCTGGAAGACATATGGCGCTCTCCTGCAAAGAATGCACGAAAAGCTTAGAGACCTTGAGAAATACAGAAATGGTGATTGGTAGTAGAATCGCACATACACTTATCCTTGTATACTTGTTTCAAGTGAGGAGGTATATATAGCTTGTTTTTGAATTATAGCCATTGAGACTTCAATTAATTAAATCATATTTTCTTGCATGGTAACGTCGTACGAAGTTGTATACTCCTACATGTTTGTCCTTGACATAGTCGTATAAAAAGATTGTTGATTCGACAAAATGGTCAGGTGATCGAAGAGTTATTGAGCCTACTTTTAGTGTTCTTGCATTCAACTGTCAGTTCCTCTTGAATTGTCAGTTAATGTTACTTCTCAACTGGTCAGCTTCCTTGATTGTCGGTTGATTCCCTTATTTTATAATTGTCATCTAGGTGACAAGTTTATAGCCGAACTTGATCTTCTTAATTAGGATGGTCTTTTAAGTCTTCAAATTGTCGGTTGGCCGAGCCTAAATTATAACTCTTTCAGAACTTATATAATAATTACAAGATTAGTTCAATATAGCAGTTATAAATAACAGACAACTAAGTGATGGTTTGTGACATATAATATCAAAGGGTAATTCTAAACAAAGCCACAAAATATCTCAGTACAGCCACATACTTAAAATAAATAAAATTCATAATTATTATTACTGTTTTGTCCTCCAACCTCTAATATATTATTTTTCTTTGAAAAAAGCCACTACAACTAAAATTATATTTGGTTTCTTGTGCTAATCTCCAAACCTCAACTCTACATCGAAAAATATGCACGTACTACAACCTCAAGAGATGTACTCTCAATTATGTTATACGTTTCGATAATAACTTTAATGCTTTGATGGCATCGATGCATCATATTGTACCGTCAAAGTGAAGCCCAAATCCTCCATCTACTTCCGTGAAAATAACTGTTTTCCTCCGGTTCCATAATATATTCTAGAATGGATGAAGCAGCAACAAAGTCTTTAAAGAAAAGTGGTAAACCCAGATAAATCTTCAAATTATTTTTTTTCCCTCCGTCCCATTATATTAGGGACGGAGGAGTGTGCACAATAACCAATGTGCATTAGTATAGAAGAATTAATATTTTATTGAAGAGTGGGAAAAAGGTTGCCTTTTTAGGAAATGAGACTAATAAATGGGACAGACCGAAAAGGAATATGAGACTAATATGATGGGACGGAGGGAGTAATATTTTTCAGTGTTGCTGAATTCTGCGTCACGAAAACAATGTCCTCAGCATCCATTCAACAATTTCAGAATATAAAAATAACCCAGTAGAAAGAAATCACCAAAGAAAAAAAAATGAATTAAATAGTGAAAAATCGATAGATAGAAAGTGGTTGTAATAATGTCCAGGATCATCATGGGCATGGCTCTTTGTTTGATTACAATTGAAGGGAAACTGCAAGCAAAGCCCAAATTTTAAACCCTTCTAATTTTTGCTTCATATTATTTCTCTAATTCGTCGCACCCTTAACGGAAAAATGAGGGCTGGTTCAGACTAGCTACCTCCGGCAGATCTACTAGCGTGTGTTTTCTGCTTTGGCGGTGGTGATTTTTGTATTATTGCCGGAGATAAAGAAAAAGAAACCAAAAATATTAATTCAAGAGGCTGAAAAAAAAAAGGATACGAGGACAAAATAGTAATAATAAAAAATAATTATATTTAAATAAATAGAGGGGCTGTGAGGAGAAATTTTGAGATAGAATTACCCTATATCAAAACACTATAATTACTAATAAGAATAAATTACATCATTTGCAGTAAATAGATATATTATTTATGAAAACAATTACAATTAAAAATGATGTATTTAGTCATAAAGATTAAAAGGTTAATATATCATTTACTGAAGAAAAATATATCATTATAATTAGAAAAATAAATCATTATATTATTTCAAATACAACTGAAGAAAAATATGTTTAGTACTACATAAAAATTAAATAAATCAAGTTAAAATACATGGATATTAGATCCATCTCATGAAAAAAAATAAAATTGTGAATCTACCTTGTACAAATTTTGCAATAATCGAACCATAAATCTTTCGTCAAGATGAAATTTGATAATTTACGTTTAAGGATGTAATCATTTTCAATAGGGTCGATCTATAGTCGTGTACCTTTTTTAGTTGTGGATAATTTAGTACCACATATTTAATGTGCGATGTAATAATTTTTTCTTGTATACTTTGAGATCGAACACATTCAACTTATGAATGATATATCCTTATATTATAATTCCTGACAAATCTAACCAAGAAAATTGGAAGTCCCTTAAATGTATAGCATCAACACCTTTCCTCTTTGTTTCATTGTAAAGAAATTTGTGTTTTCTAAAATGGTTTTAACTCTACATTGTCTTTTTTAAACAATTAGCAATAACTCGATTTGCTGAAAAAGAGATGAACAAGTGAAAAACAAAAATAAGAAATCATATTGGGAGAAACTAAAAATTGAAGGCAAAAACTTGTGTTAGGCAGACCTAAACGGTTTGGGCGGGTTTTATCCTACCCAAATGGGTTGACCCATCCCAAATAGGGTTTATTAATCCCAATTAGGGTATATTATATATGTTTGGGCTTGGGTTAATGGATAAAATCCACCTAAATCATTTAGACCTACCTAACCCAAGACCTTGCCAAAATTGAACGGTGCAGCTTGCTGTTCTTGATAAATAATAGAGGGAGGTGGGTGGGGGGTCTATATTTTGTTGAATATTCGTAGGGCATAAACATCTATAAAAATATTTTTACATTTTTATTAAAAATGGAGTTACAAAGAGGAAAACTTGTTTATAATTTTACGTTTTTTGTTATAAGTTTTATTCTAAAAATATATTATATTTTTATTATATATATTATGCTTAGAAAGATTTTTTTAATAATCGTTATTTTTTATATTAGTAATTAATGTGATGATACATTTAAGACTCAAATTTATTCCTATTTATCAGAAATATTTTACTTTTATATATTTTAAAGAATGCCCTTCCAAGAAAACAGAAAAATAATAATAATTTTCGCCTTTTTAACGATCTCCAACCCCTATAATAGTGAAAATTACTATTAACATTTAGGAAAAATTTGCGTTAGGCACGCCTAAATGGTTTAGGCGGGTTTTATTAAGACCCAAATAGGTTCACCCATTCCAAATAGGGTTTATTAATCCCTAATTAAAATATATTAAATGGATTTGACTTGGGTTAATGGATAAAACTCGCCTAACCGTTTTGACGTGCCTAACCTGAGACCTTCCCTAAGATTTGAGATATATGTTTATTTTATTTACAAATTCATATTATTGAACACAATTACACAAGTATCTTGACAAAATAAAAATAAAAATATAAATCAATAATAGAATAGTTTCAAAAGATATTTCTTGTCCAGGTGCTATCCCCTATCGTAAAAATAAAACGTGCTCAATTGCTCAAGAATCATTGAACTATTTAGATAAAGTAAAAGTCACATTTTAATGACAGATCATATGATCCAAAACCACAAGCTCAAATTTCTCAAGTTGAGTATATTATATTATTATACATAATTAGTTTATTGCAGTTTACTATTTCTACATAGTGATTTGCAAGTAACATGAGATTGTAATTTACAAATTAATATTACAAGAAAGTATAAAGTTGTAACTATTATGTTAATCTCCTCCTAGCACAATTTTACTTATAATGAATTATTTATGGATTCTAATTACACTGTATTCAAGTATTATTTTGTAAAAGCTATAATTATGCTCTCTACCTCGAAGTATAAACTGTTAAGGGTTTTATTTATGATTAATTGAAGTTATAATTATATTATTGTTCTTGCTCTTTTAGTCCAAAATTTGGATAATGTTAGTTTTGTTTGTGTTCCTAGTTCCTAGATCACAGAATCTCTTAGCCCACAAGATGGCTAATTTGGTTCGAGTTCAACGGTCCTATATTGATCTCACTTCTTTCATTGTAGGGCTTAGATGCATTTTGGTTGCCGAGGCAAACCAAGTTGATTAATGGTACTTTCCTTTTCCTCAAAAAAATAAAATAAAAATTATGTTCCTAATCTTGAAGCGCAGATTATTTGATCATATAATCAAATTAATGTATCTAGATGTTTGATTAATGTCGTGTATACTCGCTCCGTCTTCATTTAAATAATACATCTCAATTTTAAAAAAAAAATGTAACAAAAAGATAGATAAAGTAGAGCAGAAGAAGGTGATAAAAATGAAGCAAGGAGAGGCCCAATTGCTGTCGATGATGCAGAAACAGAATGCAAAATTACCCACATCCAATTCACGTTCATGTTCATCCATGGCCATGGGGGCTTTGTCCTCTCAAATTACACCAAAACTGTGGTGTGTAAAATAATGAATTCTTTATATTATCATTGTGGGCCAGATTATTTCTGTTGCACAGTCCCATTGTATTTGTATCCCACTCTCATTCATTACAACCTAGGAAAAAGCCAAGCTCCATAGCCCTATATAAACCCCCCCCCCTGCATCCTCTCCTTCCCATCATCTACCTCCTCATTCTCCCTCTTCTCCTCAAGGCAAATCTTCACCGCCTTTGTCCTACTTTTTTTTTTTTTTTTTTTTTTTTTTCCCTAGCTTGTTTTCTCACGTTTCTCTCTGCAGAAAGATGGCTCCCCAGAGTCTATGGAGTGTGTCGGTTGGACTGCTGGTTCTGTTCGCCGGAGCAATGGGTGCTGCACCAAGGAAACCGGTGGACGTGCCCTTCGGCAGGAACTACGTGCCCACTTGGGCTTTTGACCATATCAGATACTTGAATGGTGGCTCTGAGATCCAGCTCGTTCTTGATAGAAACACCGGTAAGAGAGAGAGAAGATGGTTTGGTTTGGTTTGGTTTGGTTGAATTGAAAAATGCTGATGTTGTTACTGTATTGTTGTTGGTTTAGGTACTGGATTCCAATCCAAGGGCTCCTACCTTTTTGGGCATTTCAGTATGCATTTGAAGCTGGTTGGTGGAGATTCTGCTGGAACTGTCACTGCTTTCTATGTGAGTCAAATTTATGTCTCTCTTTTCTTGGAAAAAACAATCTTAATCTGATATAAAAATGGTGCAGCTATCTTCCCAAAACTCAGAGCACGATGAAATCGACTTCGAGTTCTTGGGGAACAGAACAGGGCAGCCCTACATTCTTCAGACAAACGTCTACACTGGTGGCAAAGGCGACAAAGAGCAAAGAATTTATCTCTGGTTCGATCCAACCACCGAGTTCCACACCTACTCTGTGTTGTGGAATCTCTACCAGATTGTGTAACTTCTCTCTCTCTCACTCACTACAATGCTAGCTGTTGAAGAAGTGGTGGTTGATATATATTGATTAGATTATATTTATTTGGTTGCAGATTCTACGTGGACGACGTCCCAATCAGGGTGTTCAAGAACAGCAAAGATTTGGGGGTGAAGTTTCCGTTCAACCAGCCCATGAAGCTGTACTCGAGCCTGTGGAATGCAGACGACTGGGCCACCAGAGGCGGGCTGGAGAAGACCGACTGGTCCAAGGCTCCCTTCATCGCCTCATACCGGGGCTTCCACATCGACGGCTGCGAGGCCTCCGTTGAGGCCAAGTTCTGCGCCACCCAAGGCCAGAGGTGGTGGGACCAGAAGGAGTTCCAGGATCTCGATGCTTACCAATGGCGCCGCCTGCGCTGGGTTCGCTCCACCCACACCATCTACAACTACTGCTCCGACCGCACCAGGAACCCCACCCCCCCACCTGAGTGCACCAGAGACGCCGACATTTAAATCTTTGCTGCTGCTGCCAACTACTTCCTACATTTATACGTCTCTCTCTCCCCCTCTCTCTCTCTCTATATATATATATATCTCATTTAGTATTATGTTTGAATGTTTCAACGAAGGATGCTGATTGGAATTTGTTACACTACACTACATCATCCCATCATTTCATGGGGTTCTTGAAATTATTTGTATAAATATGGTTTTCATAAAACTGAGAAAACCAGTTATCGTCTGTCTGTCTTTGTCTTATCTTAAGATATGATGATGAATGATGATGTTTCATTATTTATTTTATGAAGGTGTGATAATTTTCTGATTATTTTTTGATAAGCAGAATCAGATATGTGCACCTATAAAATGAAGACATGTTGGGCCAGACTTGCAACAACATATTATGATTTATGATCGTCTCATTATTATATTCATATTGGGCTGTATGCTACTAAGCCATGTGATTTTCGTTTGTTGTTAAAATAATTTTTTTCTTTTAAAAAAAATTTAATCAATAGCTAACTATTCTTAAAAAGGGGGATTCTAAATGCAGCCACAATTTTGCTAAACGCAGTCCCTGGAAAAATAAAATTTTAAATTATTATATAAAATTACAAATTTATCCTTGTAACCCCCAAATTAAAATTTTAGTTAAAATAATAAAATCAAATTCAAAATATGTAACCCACATTTCAATCTACTCTACGTAATATAAAAATCAAAATCTTGAAGCAGATATCCAATCTCATCTCTATCTTACAAGTCGAGCTTTCTTCCGGAGGATGAAAAACTTATAAAATTCACAAGAATGTTTATATGTCTACACCTAAAATAAAAATAAGCTAAAATCTGGCCCAGCCCTCCATGCCCCTTTTTCACCTCAAAATCAAATCCTGCAAACACAAATGATGATCAAATTAGTAACACCTACTATATATGAGTATCCATTTGCCACAGAATATAATTAATGTCGTATATATGTATATAGGTCGTATTGGATTAACTCGATGTTGATTTTAGCATCGGAGGAACGATAGAGGGCAGCAAAGGCGTCGTTGGACATGACAATAGTGGAGGGGCAGGGGCTTTTGGTGCAGAAATCCACCACCCTCACGTCTACCGTCCCCTCCTTGCACGGCCGGTTGCTCCCGCTCACGCACCCAATCTGTACCGCCGCCCCATTGTCCCACAGCCCCTCACTCACCTGCACAAGCTGGTCTGCTCTGTTGCCATAGCATTTCGTAGTTGCACACCATTTAATTAATTTACTCACTAAGAAATTTATGTTGCCTTAATGTCTTGGAACGAAGACTTGCGTGTAGTTTTTCATCCTCCAGAAGAAAGTTCGACTTGTAAGATAGAGATGAGATTGTATATCTCCTTCAGGATTTTGATTTTTATATTATGTAGAGTACATTGAGATGGGGCTACATATTTTGAATTTGATTTTATTATTTTAATTTGGGGGCTACAAGGATAAATTTGTAATTTTATATAATAATTTAAAATTTTATTTTTTCAGGGGCTGCCTTTAGCAAAATTGTGGCTGTATTTAGAATCACCCTTCTTAAAACACCCCTATTTTGTGATTATTTCTTCAACCTTTTTACCTTAACATAATCAATAAACTAATTTATAATTAGTTTAGGGCAAGAATCAAGTATCAATTAATAAAAAAATAATTGATTTATTGCGTAAGAGGTTGAACAATAATTACTATAAAATACAATTGTATCAACAATAATTAGTAATTACTTCATTATCTATATAGCATAACCACATTTAAAGCTGGCAATTTCTGACACGACACGATAACACGACACGAACACGCACGATAAAAGCGAGCACGAACACGACACAAAAACGACCCGACACGATAAAAATTAACCTTGCTAAAATTGTTAGTTTTACACTTAGGACAAAAAAAAATTAATACGACACGATAACACGACACGAACACGCACGATAACGATGAGCACGAACACGACACGAACCTGTTAAGCTCAGACACGAACCCAACACGAACCCGTTAAGCTCAAACACGATAATGACACGACACGATAAGACACGACACGATAACGACCCAACACGCACGAATTGCCAGCCCTTCCACATTAGTGGTCAGTGTATTATATTTATATATTCGACTCGATCAAGAATTCTTGGAAATTTATAAATCGAGGTTAAGTAGAATACAGTTATTTGCTTATAAGTTATAAATAGTTTTTAATTTTATAACGAGTATCAAAATAAAATAGCACTAAGGTCATCTCCATTCATCAACTCTAAGCTTTCCACTAAAATGAAATATTCAATTTTGATTCCCTTAACCATTTATTTATCATATAAAATTAAATGTTCAATTTTGATTCCCTTTACCATTTATTTATCATATTAGTATATATTTTGATATATATTAATATTTAATTCAATGTAAAATAAATTATTTTACAAAGGATATAAATAAAAACGAGCAGGGTTAGATGATTATTAACAAAGCATTGCATTTCCAACTTTTATTCGTGTGTTTCAAAGCATATAATTTTATCTATAACCGCGCACACAAAATTAATTGTAGTATATCAAGTGCAAAATTGACGTTTATCTGTCATAAAGTTTGTGTCACAGGGTCATCTTTCATGAGATTTAATTAGCAAAATTTTAAAAAATAAATAAATAAAGGAATAGCATTTGTGTGTATAGTGTGTGTTGGGCCAAAAAATTATTGGGTTATAAGAACTAGGCCCGGGTCCAGTAGGGACGACAACAACCCAAGAAAGTCCGCTCAAACAAGCTCCTCCAAGCCAACAAGGACCTGCCTAACGGAACCAGCCCAACGAACCACGACCCGCTAGCAGGTTCCAGCTCCCGCAGAGTACGACCCAGAGCCTCAAATCACGACCTACCAGTTATGGGACCACCGCGGACCATCACAATCCACTCCTCCCGGCAAGGAGTTCCAGAACCAGTACGCACGGCCCATCAAAAGGATAATGAGAACGAGTCCCAGGTTGCACAAAGCACGGAAGGAGATTCAAAGCCCTATTTCAACTACCCCATGAAAGTCGGAACCACCTTCGGATTCTTCACGCCGATAACAGAAAGGATTCTCCGCCTAGCCGAAACCCTAACTGAACGGCCCTGAAGAAAGCGCAACAACCACTACCTCCAACGGTTTCCACAAAGATCGGAACCATCCCCGAAGTTAGCTAGGGTTGTAATGGCTCCCTTAAATTATAAAAGGGTCGTCGATAGTTCATTTTGCACACGTTTTTTGGTTTAATACGCTTGTACTCTCGAGCTTGCTTTGCGCAATTTTCTCATTATCAATAATACATTCATCTTATTGCATTGTTCTTTGGTCATATTCTATTTGGATTGTCACAAGTTCCAAGGGTCCCCATCTCATCACAAATCGAACCTCAACAATTTGGCGCCAACCGTGGGGCCTTTGGAACAAAATTTTGGTCTTTTTTTGCA
>JAPKLW010001112.1:211856-232526 GCA_026898455.1 Plectranthus barbatus
ATAATATAATATAATATATATGTGTGTTGACGAGACAAGAATGAGAATTTTTTTTTTTTAAAAAAAAAAAAACACACCTGCATATACGAGTAGGGGTGTAATCGAACCGAGTCGAGCCGAGTAGTGAGCTGCTCGAGCTCGGTTCGTTCAAAATATATGGTGTTCGAGCTCGGTTCGAGCTCGAAGAAAATTTTGGTTTTTGAGCTCGAGCTCGAGTTCGAACTCGATTGTAGAAGTTCGAGTTCGACTCGAGCTTGGCTCGAGCTCGGTTCGCCAAAGTATTTATCGATCTTGTTATCGAACTCAAGCTCGTGAGCTCGAATTTGAGCTCGGTTCGAGCTCCTAAGCTCGAGTTTAAGCTCGGTTCGAGCTCGTTTATCTATATAAAGTTTATTTTTCAATAAAATGCAAAACTTGAAATGATAAAATACAAAGATTATAAATTTCAAATACAAATATCCTGTACATCAAATACATTGAAACTAATGTAAAATCATTCAATAACAGTAAACTCAACTCTCCAAACAAATTAAGTTTTTCACAAGTTCATCCATTAGCTCCAAACAAACAACACCAAATTTCAATCGTCAACCGTTTCAATCCACAAGTCCTCGATGCCAATCTCTTGTACAACTTTAATTCTGGTATTTGAGTAGTTCATTGCAAGGGATGAGATATTACTGCAACAAAAGATGAATTTAAGAACTTGCAAAACAGATCAATGTCTACAGCCATTAATCAACTCCAAAATAAATGAACTACTTCTGAAACCTTGTATGCAGAATCTTCAAGTTAACCAAATAGATGCAAAGTTTTATTGTATTCAAAAATAAAATTTACATAAGCTCCAATAATAAGATTTGCATCATTGAGTATCAGAGATATAAGAATTGTAACAGTCCACACATTTACATGAGCTCCATCACAGGGAAGCATCAATGTGATGTTTTTCTGTCCGAACCACGTCATTTTTCAATAGGCAACACATTTCAAAATACGAAACCACCGTTGGTCTTGATCAAAGATAAAGGCAAATTTATTGGAGAAAATAGCAAGAAGACAATATATAAAAAAACTTGAATAAAATGATTACTCGGTCCCAAATAAACATAAAAGAAGCAACAGTAAAGATATTACTCACTCCTAGGGGCTGAGGGGCGGCACCGGTCAAATGGGATGAGGTGGCGGCCGAGATGGGGCGTCAGTAGGGGAGGACTACGGCGACAGGAGCAGAGGAAGAAGTGAAGACAAACCGTATGGACAACAGCGAAGGTGTTGCGCAGCACGAGGGAAACAATGCCGGCGCAATGGAGGCGAGCAGAGGACGGAGGCGAGCAGCAGGGAGGCAACAATGGCGGCGCAGGGAGGCAGAGAAAGGGGGGAATGATACATAAATTGAAAACCCTATCTAAGTTTTGATATTTTGATTTTAGTATTTATTATTTGTATTTATCTAATTTAATTATATTTTTTTATTTATATTATTAGTTTTATATTTATTAAGAATAAAATAATTAGAAGTGACGTAGAAATGACTTAATTCTATTAATTTAAAGTCATTAAATTATAATAATATTTATATTTATATTTATAAAATAAAAATAAAATGACTAACTTCTTTATATATATTAAAATGACTAATTTTTATTAACTTCTTTATAATAAAAATTATATATTACTTGTCAAATAAAACATTGAAATTAATAATTAATATTAAATATAAAAATTAATTTCAATCCTAATTAAATATAATCTTCGCGCACGCGCAAGTGTTATACTAATAATTTTTTAAAATGTGACATAGATATATTATATATTGAATAATCATAACATATATAATTCATTTATAATAACATATATATAGGGAGCGGTTCCATTGAGAACGTAACATTATAACAAAATTTATGTTTTAAAGTAAAATAAAAAAATTAACTTAATATTTAAAAATGTGACTTAGATATAGTAGACACTATATTAATTAATCATAACTTATACAATTCGTTTATAATAGTTATTTTAGATATAACAATTTATATTTTAAACAAAATATAATGATTAACTTAATATTTATAAAAATATGTTTTTGAGTTCATCTTATTTATCCATTATCTGTATATATTTTAAAAAGTATTAAATTCTAATATATATACATATATATATTCATATCTATAGATTATATGTGTGTGGTGTGATCAGGTGTTAAAGTTTGAGTAAAATATAATTGACTTTCAATAATTTGATTGATAGTATCGACTGTTGAAATTAAAAGTATTAATTATTAAAAAATTAAGAATAATGTAACATACATATAAATATATATTAGATAGTATATCAAATAATCATAACTTATATAGTTTGTCTAATTTATATATAACAAGCATGAAACATTTAATTAAACAATTAAATTATGAAAAGATTTATGTTTTTATAATAATAATAATAATAATAATAATAAACTTAACGTTAAAGATGTTCCTTAGTTACAGGAACATTAATATCGAATAATCATTATTAAAAAATTAAGAATAATGTAACATACATATGAATATATAGTAGATAGTATATCAAATAATCATAACTTATATAGTTTGTCTAGTTTATATATAACAAGCATAAAACATTTAATTAAACAATTAAATTATGAAAAGATTTATGTTTTTATAATAATAATAATAATAATAAACTTAACGTTAAAGATGTTCCTTAGTTACAGGAACATTAATATCGAATAATCATTGTTTATAAGTTACCTACGTAATTTATAAAATATTGTAATTATTTTAAGTTTTTCTTAGATATACAAATAAAATAAAATTTTCTTTAAATGAATTGTTTCACTTTTTAAATAAAAATAATTAATTTTATTAAGTGAAACTTTAAAATCACATATATTTAATAAATTATATTTGAAATAATTATATGTTTATAACTCATAAGTATAATTTTCATTCCTAATTTAATATTTATCTTAATTTTTAATACATTAAATTTTTTTATATGTTATTGTTCATATAATCATATTATTTTTGTTATTATTATAGATATATATAGTATTATCAAACAAATATGAAATATAATTATGTAACAATAAAAAATATATAAATTAAAAAATGTATAAATAATAAAGTTTAATAAAAAACGAGCTTGTAAACGAACCTATTCGCGAGCTTATTAACGAGCATACTCACGATCTTTTAAATGAGCCTGTTCGCGAACATGTTCGAGCTCGAGCTCGATAAGGCTCGGTTCGAGCTCGAACTCGAACATGTTCGCGAGCTTGGCGAACCGAATATACCCAAGCTCGAGCTCGGTTCGTTAATATTATCGAGCTCGATTTGAAGTTCGAGCTCGGTTCGTTTATTAAATGATCGAATTTCGAACGAGCTTTTTTCGAATCGATCTCCGAGTAGCTCACGAGTAGCTCTGCTCATTTACACCCCTATATACGAGAGAGAAAGAGAATGAATGAGAAAACAGCAGCGACCGCAGAAAACAAACAAGCCGCGCCGTTCTCGCCGGTGACCAACGCCGGCCATGTCGACCATTTTTCGGCCTTCCCCGACCACCAACTCACACTTCAACATGCTCACCCATATAACAGAGGTCTAAATATAAGTTTAGCTGACTGGAAAATGCAGAAGCTCGCCGGAAGAACTTGAAGAAATCTTACCGGAAAAAAAAAGTGGAGGTTGGTGGCGGCGGTTCCGGCGTTTCCGGCGATGGGTGGGCGATCCAAGCACACCAAAATACTCCTAAAAATATAAGAAACACGAATATGAAGTCAAAACAGAGGTTCATCGCCGTTTGATACGAGTTTCATACCGACCGTAATGTTATCGACTTACCGACGGGGCCTGAAACTAGGCCGACATCTCACTCGTTTCTCGACAAATTTGGGCATTCTCAAGCTCTGTACGTCCCTTGAAATGCAGTCTAAACTCGTACGGTAAGTTCTTGGCCGACGGTGTACGGTGGTGGTCGGAAAATCGCGAAACAGGAAGGGTGGCGGATGGTGGTGTCGCGGGGTGCAGAGAAAAGAGAGAAGAAAGATTGAAAATGCTAAATGAAATTTTTCCTTATTTTGATCTATTTTCCCCACAATTCCACCGCCTCAAACATAGTGATGTGGAAATTTTCTTGCCACCCAACCTAGCAGTCGACATGGCAAAATTATTTGCCAAATGATTTTCCCCGTTCAACTCGCGTATATTCAACTTCAATAATATAACTTCGTGGATCTCAAATTTTACATACATTATTCCAAATAAATATGTAAATACACGAAAATGCTCCAATTAACGAATCTAACTCGTTCATATAATTGTCCAAATTTTTGGAGATAATAAATTATCGCCCGAAACTTTAAAAGTTCAATAATTTATAAATTATTCCTCAGGCCTCAGAAAATTATTCTGATCATTTTCTATCCTTCCATATTTTAATTCCAAGCATTCCCTAGCTCGGTTTAAGAAATGAATCTTCCGAGTGCAAGTTGTGAATTTAAATGCGATATTATTATCCTTAAATAATAATTCGCTGAACTCGCTTTTCTTTTAGAAAATGTGACTACACGGTCACTTAGGTTTTCTCGAAACGAACTCATTGGTATATTGTATGTTAGAAACAGACACTCCTCTCACATTGGGTGTCATTTCTTGTCTCTAAAATCAATATAATAAAAATAATAAAATATAATCCTTTTATTTATTTGATTAATTAAGCATTCACTAGCCTAATCAAATTCGGGATATTACAGACCTAGCGAGATATAAATATTGTTATCATAGTTGAGACAATGTTGAGGATTAGTATGTCGGTGTAGGCTGCAGCATAGTTGGAAAGAAGTGATTTGTCTTGGTCACTTGATATGCTGGTACGTGCGGTTGTGTATTGATAGGACCACAGTGAGGTGTGTTCTTCTATCTGACTTAAGAAAAAACAAGATCTCGGTACTTGGTTGAGTCTGAATCCTAACGAAGGTTCAGAAGTTTGCACGAATTGTATGTCATTTTGACTTGCCATAGTGGACATCCTGATTAATGTGCTCGTATATCCGCAACTTGGATGATAACAACTTGTGTACAACATTCTAATGATTGGAGTTAGATTGTCATATCAGAGTATTAGGATTGAGACATTCCATGAGGAGCTCAATAAGGTTCGGAGTGCTAAAGTCCTGCAGGCTGATTAGGTTCAAGCACAGATGATGTTGGTCCCAGATCAGAGATGTATAATGTGCAGTAGAAGTATTAGAACAGTTATACACTCTAATTGTTGAGCAGTTCAGTTTCTTATCAACTCAGTTTTATGAGACAGTTTTTAAGAAACGCAGTTTATCTTATCTAGCAGTTTAAATTAACAGTTTTACAGTTAAAGCAGTTAACAGTCATACACTTCAACACTTCAAGACAAGTGTTGAAGGTTTCAAGATATAATTGAAAACTGTAAGATGCGCAAAGTAAATGAAAACTGTAAACAACACAAGATATTTATAGTGGTTCGGAGCCTTAAGTCCTACGTCCACTCTCACTAAGTTATGAAGATACAATCCTCATGATCTATAGCCAGTTGCTGTAGAAACCTCCGTCCACAGCACAATGGATCACTCTCCCAGGTGGTTGTACTTCTCTCCTTCTTCAGTTCGTTGAAGGCTCTGCGTCTTCTCAGTGAACTGGCAGTCGTCGAAGATGGACTGAGGACAAACCTCCCTTTTCCTTCTCCAGTAGAGTGGACGTTTGAGTTCTTCCCACAACGTACATTGGTTGGCAATTGCCCGTAATAACCTGCTCTTCCTTTGCAAGATCAGGTTGCTATGTTCTTACTCTGAAGGTAGGAACACCAAGTCAGTAGATTAAGTCAGTAGACTTAATCCTCATGTACTCAAGGTCACATGGTGAATCTCCAAGGATTCTTTAAGCAATGAATGTCTCATGTTCAATAAATGAACCACAATATTAATGCCTTTTCGCTTGAGAGCGTTAAATGCTGGAGCTTTAATTTCAGTAGAGAGGCCAGAGTAAATGTGTCGAAGATTCAAAGAGGCAGATGTCTTTAAAGGTGCAAAGGTTCAAAGGTTTTTTTGTCTCTGTTGTTCCTGCTATTTATAGGTTGGAGACCAGAAAATAGCCAGTAGAGACATTTTGAAGGATGTCCAATCATAGTCCATCATTCTCTGAAAAAGTCTCCTGCTTCTCTGCTTTTTCTGCTACACTGTCCTGTTTTGCATGGCAGTTTGTACTTGATGTGTCAGACGCCAAACAACATTGTACGCCAGTCGCAACTGAGTGTCTGACTATCTTTTATCATTGATTTCTTAGAGTTTTTCTACGACTGATCGACATCTTGCTGTGTACGCATTCCTTGACGCGAAACTGTCATGGTCTGAAACTGTGAGTGCCTCTCGACAGTTTCTTTGTGAACATTGTATCCACAGTTTTTTTTTTTGAATATCCAAGCCTCGACAGGAAAAACTATCTGTGAAGTTCTTCGTACCCTTTGCTCTGCTCGTCCTTTATTTTTGACAGTTATCTGTAGCTGATAGTTCTCATTTCATTTCCATAGCAGTTATGAATGATGCACTGAAGATTGCTCCCCTCGTCGATTTGTGTTGAATAAGTTTCTTGAATGGTTGCCAAGTGCCAATAAAAACCCATCCACATGCAAAATACTGAAATGATATTTAATTAGTGTAAGATTGCATAATTTTATTTTAAAATGGGACACACTGCTCATCAACAAAATTTAATTTGTGATCCTTGGAGGTGGAACTTGAAGAACTCGATCACTTCCGCAGTAACTCTTCACTTTTTGTAATGATGGAGAGAGGATGAACGGTGTGCTGATCGAAGAGACCACAAATAAAAAGCTCAAGGACGCAGGCTTGATTGTGATGAACAAGAGGAACAAATACACACAAGGGAATTGCTCGGAAGCAGACAAATATCAAAGCTCTTAGAAGTCAAACCACATACACCTCAGCAAAATAAACCCACATGTTATATGCAACCTAACAAGACAACATCACTCAAAGTCTAGATAAAGAGATGGTCTACTTCCAAGGACAACCAGCCAATTACAGTGAAGTACGGAGAGACACCAAGCAGACTGGTAATTTAATTATTAGTTTTGCCTACATCTGTGATGCTAAGTGGTATTATATTTGAATGAATTTAATTATTAAAAACCTTATGTTCATTTTGTCCAGTTTTTATGCAATATTTGTGTCAATTAAATGCATCTTTTGAACTGCTGAATAGTTTGTATGGATTCTGACTAGATGAGCTTGTATAACATGCTTATAATCTATTAGATGTTAGAATATTTGTAATTTTAATATACATTTTATGCACGTTTTTATACAGAAATATGCATCTTGAAGTTTTTCTCTTGTCGCCTGGTGGTTTGTATCTTGATGTTTTTGTCTTGTCGCCTGTTAGTTTATAAAATTTCTTATATGCTTGTGTAATTTTAACAGTGTAAATATTGAAAATATTCTATTTATGCATATTATTATGTATTCTTTTGCATATATATATATGGTTGTATTAATTTTGTAACTTGTAATCACATAAATTAAACTACAATTGCATATAACATGAACATTTTCTGTGGCATTTATGTAACTCATATACATCTAACATTTTAATACATTTTTTGTACACAATGACAGGTAAAACTATACGTTGATTTTTTGAACGAAAATAACCTGAAGGATAGAGGGGAGATTATTGGGAATGCCAGGATTGAAAGAATGAAGATGAGGTGGAGAACATCAACCAACAAAATCGATTGTGGTGTCTTTGCAATGTTGCACATGGAAAGTTTCATGGGACAAAGTGAAGAAGAGTAGGAGTGCGACCTAAATCAATCAAACAAGAATGCACTGAAGCATAAAAGGATGACAATCTGCAGAAAGCTTCTGGGCGCGGACTGTAACAAACTGTGTGAAAAAGTTGCTGACATAGCTGGAAGGTTTTTCCGGAAGAATTGCAAAGCAAGGGAATTTGACATGGACGAATACCTCGAAAAGTTCAAGGGATAGGTCATAAACTTAATTTGAAACTGTTTTTTGTGAATGGCATAAGTTTAAAACTCAGTATATTATCTAGATACTTTGGGACACATATGGTTTTGTTAGATGCTTGAACTATATGATATTTATGCAGATTTTTAATTTTACATATTGAATGCAGTTCAGTTTAATTTAAAGTAATTAAATACTACTTTCGCATTATTATCATTGTAAGACTTGTTATTGAGTTTATTATTGTTAACGTCAATAAAATGAGACTATAGGAAAAAGAGGGATTTTAAAAAAAAAATTTCGAAAATGCAAATAAATGTATGTAAAATTACGAAGTTACAAACTTGCAATTAAAGAACAAATAAGTAACACTAAAACTAATGTAAAACCGCATTACAAAATAAACGTAACAAAAAATACTAAAAATGTAAGATGGTATATGCGACACTATCAAAGAACGAACATGAAGACACAATTTAGTACTAGTTTATAATAGTTCTAACTTTAATGTGTGATTTGAAAGTTGGAATATTAGAAAATATTCTACTTATGCAAATAAGTAATTATTTTATTGCATAAATACATGCATATTTCAAAATATTGAAACTTCTAGCTTATGATGTTATTTGGATAAATTATTAATTATAAAAGCACATATAATAAACAACATTATTGCATATAAGTAATTTGAAAATTGCTAATAATAAAATTATAGGATACCGTTACTATACAAAATTGCATAAGTGTAATTAGTTATATAAATTATGCGACATTAAAAATTGAAAAATGTACTGAAATAAACGAAACAAAAAACTGAAACCATTATATTAAAAGTCATTATTATTAAAAAAGAAAAACCATAGTTGTAAACAAAAAAAAAATAAAAATAACAATCAAAAATAAGTACGAGACAAGTTTTAACAACATCAGGTGGTCGAACATCGACATTCTCGGGAATCTCTGACCCATAAAACCTATTTAAAAACCAAAACAACATCTAAACACTGTCATTGATTGCCAACGCCATGGACTTTGTCACAATTACGTGAATCGTGATTAGCCATCTGCTTGCACTTCTTACAGAACCTCATTGGTTTCTTCAACATTCTCTCAGCCTTATCCTTGCGAGACAAAATACGACTACCACTCCCTTTAGTTTTAACAACATCAGGAGGGTGTACATCAACAATCTCCGGAATCTCTGCACCATAAAATCTACTGAACATACGGTTCTTGTCGCCCACAGAATCAATGTGATCCTCACCCGATATATTCTTGCCAGCAGAATCAAGGACACCAAGCAAATCCGACAACTTACTAACATCACCATCAAACTTCTGCAGCCACCCATAAAATGACGACGTAAGCCTATTCATCAATTTCTTATTCTGATCCACATTCTCAAAATGTTCCAGGCTCTCAACCTCTAAGAACTGAACATTTTTAATTAAATGTGCCTTCTTCCATCTTTCCATTATATATTTCTCCGGAATTGAATGCACAAACTTACTCTTCAGCACAAAAAGTATATGAGAACACAAAACTCCCAACCTTTCAAACAACTTGCATGAACATGAGTACTCCACCAAGCCTTCATCATAAACCACAACATAAGTATCACCCAAATCATCAATCACCCTACAAGTATCCTTACCAGCAGAAACTTGTCTATCAATAAGGGCAACTCTATTCAATGCACCTTTAATCTCTTGAAGAACTCTCTGAAAAAACTTAGACGAATAAACACGGGCAGCATGTTTCTCAAGCTCACTATCTGTAGACAAAGACGGGAAAAATGCCTTATCTAAATAATTTAATTTTGCACTTTGATACCTTTGAGCATCTAATGCATGGTTGAAATGCATCCAAAATTCCAGCAAATTGGAACGCGAACGAGTGTATCTCTTATAAAAGCTATTTTCACACTCAGAGATAGACGTCGTCCGTAGCAACCCACTAAGATTAAAACTCCTAAAATATGCAGGAACCCAGAACTTACGATTTTCAAACATTGTAGAAAACCAAGGATCACCCTCCAAACCATACCTAGACATTATTCCACCCCAACATGAATCAAAATAATCAGCCTCAATGAGCTCCGACCAAACACAAGCATTTAGCTCCTTCTTGAAGTCTTCATTAGCTCGCAAAGCTTTTGAAATCTTATCAGCAACCTTAATCATTATATGCCACATACACCATCTATGATGGGTTGTGTTCAACACCCGTTCAACCGCAACCTTCATCCCCAAATCCTGATCTGTAATAATTAAATTAGGACTTCGACCCATAGCATCAACAAACTTCTCAAAAAGCCAAATAAAAGACGATGCATCTTCCTTTGACAATAGCCCTGCCGCAAATGTGACCGGTTTGCCGTGATTGTCTTTACCGGTAAAAGGTGCAAAAATCATACAATACCTGCACAAATACGAAATAAAATATTATGCAACTTTTAAAAGATATATCTGCATCTTAATTACTGTTTATATGCATATATATTTAGACAGTGAATTCAGACGAATCAAACAAATAAACTCTAAAAAATAAATAAATAAAATAAAATAAAATAACAAGCTTACTTGTTTGTTGAATAAGTCGTATCAAACGCAACAGAATGCCCAAAAATTTGAAAATTCCTACGACAAATGGGATCACACCAGAACAACCTAGTTAATTTGTCCTCAGAATCAACTTCGTAATGATATATAAATGCATCACACAACTCTTTCTTCCTCTTCATATCATTCAGTAACATCTTAGATAAGACAACCTTCAACAAATGCCTTCATATCTCTAGAAAAGTTACGAACCTCAATAACAGAACAACCAACGAAATATGTACCCCCCATCAACTCCCTAAGCAAATTATAAGACGCAGTAGGACCAATACTAGAAGCAGCGCAATCCATGATAAATTTTTGATGAACAAGATCAATATTACGATTTACCTTCATAAACTGTCTATGTGAAAAATCAACCATATCATGGTTATGACCCTCAACAAATAAATGAACTACATATCCTACGTCGGCAACAAACTTGAACACAACCCTCGCATTACAGCGACACCTAGAAGAAACCCTCCTCCTAATCTTGGAATTAGACACATCATAGTCCAAAATATCCACATCCCCAGCAACAAATTTATCACCTTCACGATTGCACACTACATACCTCCAAGTCAATACATCCTTAACTCTCTTAGAACTAGATAGACGAACATCAAACCCTACAAACTTAGCATATTCCCTGTAAAAGTCAACACCTTCATCCAAAGTACGGAACACTTTGCCCTTATGAGGTTTCAATGAATCCTCGCAAACAGGAGTAATGACAACTGCAAAAAAAAAAAAAAACAAAGTTAAAACGAATAAAACAAATAAAAACTGAAATACTATATTGATATTTAAATACTGTTACGAAATATGCAATAATAGTGAACATAAAATGCAGAAGAACCTAAAAAAATACGCTTAAAAAAAACATACTATTCACATAAAAATAAACAAACGAAACATAAAATTATAAAAAAGTACACAAACAAAAAAATATATCCAAACAAATTTCACATGCGCTCAAAAAATACAAAGTTGCACAGACATACACGAACAAAACATTCATAAAAAATAAATGCCATGGACATAAAAAAATGAAGAAAAACGTAAACAAGTACAAAAACTATTAAACATGGCAAAAACAAAAAAAAGTTTACCAGAAATTTTCAAAAAAAAAAACGTTGTGCCAAAGCCAAAAAGAAAAAGAAGAAAAACTCGACAATATTAATAAAAAAATACACTTTCACACATACCGTCATCATACTTATCCATGGGGACGACTGCACCGGACACTATGAAAAAAGTTCGATGAAGAATTCTAAAAGAAAAAAGAACTGATAGAACAATGGAATGTTACGTAAAAAAAATAATAAATGAAAGGCAAAATCGTTGCCAATATGAAAACCAAAACGATTACAAAAAAAAAAAAAAGAAAGACGATTAAAAAAAAACGTATATACCCAAAAAAAATAAATAAGGAATGAAAGATTTGATAAAATATATTTTAGAGAAAATCATGGAATATGTTATGGAAACAAATAAAAAGGAAACATCATATACCCAAAATACCCTATAAAAACATATTAAAAAAAATACAAATTAGTAAAAGAAATCAATCAGGATCGTCCAACATGGAAAATCAAAGGATATGATTAGTTCTCATTTCACATCTAAGAGGTGGTTCACATATGATCACACCTCTATATATATATATATATATATATAGGGGAGTGATCATATGAGAACTCTCCTTACCATGTGAATATAAGAACTAATCTTGGCCATCCAAATTGGTGATCCAACGCTCAAAACTAAATAATTTCCGTTTTGCATTATAGTGTAGTAAAACATGCATTAAAGGATAATTTTGTAATATTTTTCTCTCTCCTCTAAAATCATCCTAAATCTTTAAATGATCATAACTCCTTCGATTTAGATTATTTTTTCATGTATTATATATCAAATTAAAGGTAATTTAATTATCTTTCAAACGAAATCCCTATTGCATATGTTTCGATTTTAAAGTCATCGTAAACAATGAAAATTAGTGATTTTATGCATAATTCTCGTAACAGTACACGAATTCTTATATAATGAATGAAGTTGCACAATATAATGCATGAAGTTATAGTATATAATGCAGAATATGATAGATAAAATACAATATATTTTTTCATGCGAGATCAACAAAAAAATTAAAATCCATTATCTTTGCATACTACAGAAAATATTATAGTTGTTATAAATGTTGATCATACATTACTTATTTTTAATTATGTAGTTTTTTTGTTATATTATATAAATGTATATTATTATATTATATAATGAATGTTTGTTAGGTATATAATGAATATTTGTTAGATATATAATGCATGTCGATGTCAAAATAATGCGGTCTACGGAGTATCGATTCACACTTAAAAATAAGGTTCACGTGATAAACATTCAAATATTCATTATAATAATGATTTTAAATAGTTTTATGCACGAATAAGAATTTATATATGATAAAAATCTTTGAGAAAATTAATAATAGATATGTTTCAATCCAAAAGATTAGAGAATTTTCCTTATTTATTATTTTCTATATTAATTAAGATATTTTCTATATCAGTTTTGATATGAATATCTTATAGTTAGTGCATATAGTTCTATTTTTCTCTCTCTTAAAATTATAAATATTATAATTTTCTTAATTTGAATTATTTTTTAATGTACCAAAATAATAGTATGATTTTATTATTTTTAAACTAAATCTCTATTGTACATGTTTAGTGGGAATAAACTATGTAACTAATGAAAATTATTAATCTTATGCACAAATCAAATAACTTATGTATTATAATGTAAGTAAAATAATTTTGCTCTAAAATAAAAGTAATACACTATAGTTCCGATTAAAACATCATTGTAAAAATAAAAATTAGTGATTATATGCATAATTCTCATAACAGTACACGAATTCTTATATAATGAATGCAGTTGTACAATATAATGCATGAAGTTATAGTATATAATGCAGAATATGATAGATAAAATGCAACATGTTTTTTTTCAGCGAAATCATCATTTATCATTATATTTGCACTTGTTATGCATTATATAGTAATAACATACGCATTATAATGAAAGTAATATAAATTTTCTCTAAAATAAAAGTAATACCATATATAATGAAGGAAGTAATATCGTATAATGATAGTAACATTATTCTCAAATAAGAGTAATACCATATTATCATGCAGGAAGATGTTTGTTAGATATATAAGGAATGTTAGGTATATAATGCATGTTTCCTAGGTATATAATGCATGTTTCTTATGTATATAATGCATGTTTGTTAGATATATAATGTATGTTGAGGCTGAATATGCAAACAAAATCTTAAATAAGTACAAAATGACAAAAATACTCTATAATGCAAGTTTTTTGAGATAAAATGACCGAAAATTTTAGTAAAATCCTGAGTGTTCATTCATCAAAATCAATGGTGAGGATTGGTTCTTATTTCTTATGATAAGAGTGGTTCTCACTGGATCACATCCCTATATATATATATATATATATATGAGTCCATCTCATACTAAAAATTAATTTATACTAAATTGGAATGAGTCTATACCATTCATCTAAAAAAAATCAATGGTTGAGATTAAAATATTTTTCCAGATTTTATGTTTTTTTGCTTTATAAATCATGCTTAATCGAATTAAGCATGATTTATAAAGCACAAACGAAAATTATGGTTAATTTTTTAATTTTTTATGTTGATGCTATCAATCCAATGACTGAGATTCATTCCTATTTAGCACAAACTTTAATTTTAGCACTTGATCATAACTCTCTCTCTCTCTCTCTCTCTCTATATATATATATATATATATATATATATATATATAGGGAGCGGATCCAGTGAGAAAACTCTTAACGTGAGAAAGTGAGAAAGATGCTTGATTGCATTCACGGCATTTCTTGATTGTATTCAGGTGGCTGCTTGATTGCAATGTTGCTTGATTGTGCTTTAGTTGTTGCTTGATTATTTTGTTGCTTGATTGCATTTTAGTTGTTGCTTGATTCAATATCAACCATTAATTTTTTTAGATCTGATGGACATGATTCATTCTTTTTTCTCACAAGGGGATTTTTTTTTTACATGATCCCTCCTCTATATATATATATATATAGAGAGAGAGAGAGAGAGAGGGAGTGGTGATCATATGAGAAATATTTTTGTATAAGAAATGAGAACAATATCTTTGCATATCAACGCTCAAGGTTTTAAATTTTCGTGTTCATTTCTTGGAATAAATTGTGCATTATTCGATTTTAAGGATAATTTTGTAAAATGTAATATTTTTTTTTCTATCCTCTAATTAAAATTTTAGAAACTTTAAATGATCATAACTCACTCAATTTAAATTTGTATTTCATGTATTATATATCAAATTAAAGATAATTTAATTATATTTCAAACGAAATCCTTATTGCATAAATTTAGATAATGAAAATAAAAATTAGTGATTCTATACATAAATCTCGTAACAACATAATGATTTTCGTACAATGCATGAAAATGTACATAAAATGCATGAAATTTTACTTAAAATGCACTATATGATGTATAAAATGCATTATATTCCTTCATAAAATGCATATTCTATAGAGATATAATGAACACATTTTAAGATAAAATGAGTTGAGAATATAATATTTTATTTCATGCAATTCAATAATATTATAATGCATATTTGATAAATATATATATATATATATATATATATATATATATTCGTGGGTCGGTGTAACAAATGTGACATCGATCACGACACATACTTAACTTATTTTATTTTTTAATTAAAGTGTTTCAATCAATCTTTTTTTTTAAAAAAAAACATCAATAACGAAATTCTGAAATATGTCAGAATATTACAGTGGGTATTTCTTGAATGTATATAATGTTTTGGGTATTTTCATAATGTATATAAGTGAAAATGGGTATTAAATAATTTCACTCATAGATTTATATAGTTTTTATGTCATGTTATATTGATATATATTTATTTTGATTAATTTGTAAATTCTATTTGTGTAAGCTTAAATGTTAGTTTATAATTTAAATAATATTTTTACATTATTTTATTTTTAAATTAGAATACATTATTTAAATGGGGACAGTGTATCTCGACGTGACTCAAACACAAGTCCAATTGATCATAAGCAAATTGTTTAATCACTTTTGCTCCTAAATCAAAATTTATATATTACTTTTTGATATGGATGAGTTTCACTTTATAATTTATAATTGTTAATGTTAAATTATTTTCATAATTTTTTATTATGGGGAAGACATTCAATATTTTAATATTCAAAAACTTTAAATTTTCAACTTTTTAGAAAAAAATATTTTTCTAAGAACTGGAATAGATTAATTTAAATTTCACACACCTAGATGTCCTTATATCTCGAACTCATAGGGGATCATTAAATAGATATTTAACTATATATATTTGTGCATATTTTATACATGTTAAACTTTGGATTTCAAACTGATTAAAGTACAATTTGATTTACTACTCTCAAATTAGTTAAAAATTTGTATACTAAATCTCCCTCGTTAGCTCTTTAATACCTTCAATCACATCACCATCTCACACTATAGTGAATGCTCTTGTGTTCCATTAATATCATTTGTAATGTTCAAGCAACTCTTTCAATAATGTTGGTCTTTATACGATACTGTTTAGTCATCAATAATATATATCTCGTACTAATTCATTCCAGCAAGTTTTTGGATTTGTAAGTTCAAGTTTTCAAGACAAATTAATTTCACCATTTATGTTCCTTGGTAGGAAACACTTGTTTCCTCTTTGATTATAATAATGCTTAGTTTCAACTTTTCTACTTTCAACTTCATTTATTTCATTATGATTTCCACTTTATTTTATGTGACTGTCAATCTATTTCTTAAATCCACCTAATCCCTTCATTGATTGCATATTTTTAAATAATTTATTCGACATTGACATAAATATCCTCAAATTCACATGCATTTCGAACTTTTAAAATTTCCAAATTCAACAAAAGTAACATATTTATGTTCATCTGTAGGATATATCACAATAATTTCCCAAAAAATATTTTTCAAACATGGTTATTTTAATCGATTACTTTTAAGCCGAAACGGATACCAACAACCTAACTTTGAAATCAATATCCAAACTTCTTGCATCAATTTATTGAAAAATAAGGTGTGTCGTGTTGTTTCAATAAATTTACCACACACCTAGCAAACCGTAATGACTTTACAATCACTTCTAATAAGATTTTATTTAGTATGCAGTGCTTAGGCACTTGCTCTCCAAACATATTTTTGCTTAATAGATATCATGACATTTTATTTGTCTCCTTGAAATAATATATATTAGATGTTAGACGTGTGATATATGAATTCAGTTTGCTTATAGTGTGATATTTTAATAATTTTAAGTTTTTTTCTTATTTACAATATAATTGACATATTAATAGTTTTGTATTTATAATCTCAATTCCTAATATTCAAATTTCAATTTATTTTAGTTATATTAGACATCCTAATTTCTTTTTATCACATTTTATTTTATACTATTATTTGACTTTCTAAAATAATATATCATTTTATTTTATCTTAAAACTCATTTGATATTCTAATTATGTTATAAATTATTAGCTATCACCTCATATAAAATATTTAGGTTATTGACATCAAGATAGGATATAAATGGTGTAGTCTGTGCCTTTGTGCTCTAGAAAATCTAAAATTTTATATTATTTAATATTTTCACTTATAATTTTAAGCTTTAGATATATTTCTTGTATATGTCTATTATTTAAATTCATATCCTCCTTCAGTAATAAAATTAATTTTGTATTGAGTTAGATGTTAAATACTAACTCACTAATAATTCGATTTTTTGTCTTTTATTTAATTTATTAAATTTAAAAAATAACATGGTTTGTCAATATTTTTTTTTATATTTAAGTTTTTGTTTCATTCTTTTTCTATAAAACTTCCTTCGTCTCTGATTTCATCACTCTATATGCTTTCTCTATAACTTTGATCACTTTATGTGCTATTAAATTAGTAAATATAGAATTACGAACAACTATATTTTCATTTTCTATAATCAAATATAAACCACATTTTCATTTGCAACTATATTATTTGAATATCAAATGTAGAAAACTTTATAATTTAAATTTATGAGTATTTTTTCATTACTTAAAATCCACTAATAATACAATATAATTAGAATATTATAAACAAAATTTGTCCATTTGAAGACGTTTAGTCGCCCCCTTCTTTGTTTATTTCTGAATAAATTTAATAATTATAAAAAATATTTATAATTATTCATCATTTATTAACAAAATATTATGAATTTCACAGAATAATTAATGGTAAACTATCTTATATATAAAGTTACTAATAGTCGAATACATTGAAGATAAAATACAATATAAATCAACCAATATTAATCATAAAAACCAAATTAGAATATTTGCATCTAATAAGTTAAAAAGGAAAGTAAAGAAAAAAGATATATATGCATTTCAATGTATTCAATTTCTTATTCTTAAGGATTTTAAAAAACTCTTTTTTGTACCACTCACTATCGCTTCATTATATTACATGAAAATATACAAAAAATCTAAATAAACAATTATGAAACATAATTGTTTCTTTAAAATATAAATGAAAGTTTTATTATGGAAGTGTTTTATTCAGCATCTAATTGAACAGCTACATGGAGATCAACAAAGGTTTCGTATCAATTATGTTGGATGAGATCGTTGCTTGAATAATTACCTCTGCTTGAGAGGATACATTAATTCACAATAACTCAATTTGCAGTTGACAAATAACTTTTTCAAGTCAAGCCGAAATCTTAAAAGGGAACCTCTATTCAACCGAAAGTGTAAGAGCCCGTCAATACAACCAAACTAATTATTATGGGCATTAGCCAAAACGTAAATGAATATGTAAAAAAAAAACTATACTGGAATTTCTCTATACAAAAACTAACTTACAATACATGAGTGATTTGTGTCTAGGGTATTTATACTATTTAGTTTGTCCATATTATAGTAAATAATTAAATGAATCTTCAAATTATATTAATTATTTGCATAAAACATGTAATTGTATTTAATTTATTTATAACTGCTATATTATTCCATTCACTAAGTACTTAACATAATAATTAATAATAAGGTGGATGGTGGATTTTTAAAAATCAATTGGCTACTTTAAATACATAAATATATTTTTGGAAACTGTATAATTAATTTTATATGAAAAGGAAACGATTTTATGTATCTTTAGTTATAAATTGATATTTTGGCTGCATAACTAAAATTTGATTTTGTGTATCTCTAATTATAAATACATTTCCAATCAATTCCTCTAAAAATAACACTCAATCTTCAATGGATATTTTAACAATCTCAAATCGGGTAATTAATAAATTAATAGAGATTCAAATTAAATTAAATTTGGTACAAATAAAAAAACTATATATGATTTGCCAGCAAGTAATATGAAAATATAATCAAAATATTCAATCAATTTGTTTGTAAGAAATTTCCATCACAAGAATTGAGATATATATATTATATATAGCACATAAATCCCATATTTATCGGATCCATTTTCTTTCCTTTGACGGTGTGGAGTTAGGAACATGATTTAAGGAGACTTTTTATGATTATGTATTTTCATAAAAGGCAAAAACTTGCGTTAGGCAGGCCTAAACGGTTTAGGCGGGTTTTATCCTACCCAAATAGGTTGACCCATCCCAAATAGGGTTTATTAATCCTAATTAGGGTATATTATATGGGTTTGAACTTGGGTTAATGGATAAAACCCGCCTAAATCGTTTAGGTCTGCCTAACCCAAGACCTTCCCTTCATAAAATAGTTTAACTATTAACCAAGAAATATAATTAAATATCTTCATTTCATAAATCACTTTGGATGATACATTAATATATATATATATATATATATATATATATATAACGAACTAAAAAATTTCAATTAAATAATTCCAATTTTTTAAAAATTTTATATTAATGACTTTTTCTCTTATTAATATTTTAGCTGATGATTTTAAATCAACTAATTAAATTAGGTATTAGAATTATACTTAAAATTGAATTAAATTAAAAATTTTATTTAAATTAATAAAACATATAAGTTGAGTAGTAGATATTTTCTGATCATTGTGTATTTGTTGAAGTTGGATTTACTTTTAAATTCATTTCTTTAATTTTTTTCCCTGATTAATAAAACGAACATTGAATCTTCATTTATATTTGCAAAATCAATTATATTTGGAATATAATTAGTTTTGTTTTCTAATTAATGAACTAAGTATTTGAATTAATGAACATTTAATGAAGTGAATTTTTCCATATATTGCCCCGGTCTTGTTTTAATATATACTAGAACCAAAAACAAATCATGTAACTACAATTAACTTATTGAATTACAATTAACTTGTTGAAAAGGTTTGTAAGAATATTGATACAAAAATAAATTAAGATTCAATGAAGTATCAAATCAAGTATAAAATATTAGCGAATATATTTAGATGGATAGAAAATTCATATGATTAAATAAGAAGATGAAAGAGATTAATAAGCAAGATTGAGAGCAAAATAATCTCTCTTCATATTCAACCTTTATGATCAACTGATTCTTCAATTGATTCTAGTTCCATTCCTGAATCTTGTTTCGTCTTGCATTACTGCCTCATAACATAAGATAAAATTGTCAAGTAAAATAAATACATTTTATGTCAATAGATTTAAACTAATCAATCATGAAATAGATTTATACATACATATTGATTCAATAACAATAAATGAAATTATAGTACAATATAAGTCTTTTGCAATCCGTCCTCCATTTTTCACAAATTAAATTCCAAGTGCAAATCATCCACATGTGACCTGTGCAAGATTTAGTTTTACAACAATAACTTAACATATAATACTATAGAATTTGAACTCTGCAATAATCAATACAACATAATTCTAGAAAAAAAAA
>JAPKLW010001112.1:247668-260719 GCA_026898455.1 Plectranthus barbatus
AAAAAAATCCATTTATGCAAATATATCTATAAAATTACTTAAAAACTGGTTTTAACTAATTGATTAGACTTAAGTGTCAAAATTTTTGCGATCAAATGATTGGGAAACTAATTCCAATGCTAAATTATGTACTTTTGGCTAAAATTGAAATGAATACATAAAAGTGGCTAAATTTGAAATGTGTTTTATCAAATTGGCTATTTCAAATAATTTAGACTTTATAATACCTGCTAAATTTCTTTATTTTAAATTATAAACCGTGTGTTAGATGGCAAGAGGTCCCCATGGAATTTACGGTAATCGCCCCAGTGCAATTTGAACTGTACTATTAACTATATTTAAAATCATATGGCAAAGGATTGCAGCGTTTGAGTGGAGTACGAGAACAAATCTCAAAAGATTTACAAAATTGGGGAAGAGTCTACTTGAAGTAGACGGTGATAGGAGGAATGTCGAAGTAGGCTATCACCTGCTTGAGTTATTCCTTCCGTGCATCTGTCTAAAGTGCTCAAGGCTAAAGCTTTCTAGCCTTAGCTACCTTAAGTGGTGATTATTATTTTTCAAGTAATAATCATATCAGTCAATTTCATATTATGAGATTCTGATTATCATGGGCATAGCCAACCAACCGAAGTCATGGGAAGAACAATAAACATCCATTCATCCAGATTGAAGGCTGCGGGGTGCGTCCTCACTTCAAACTAAAGAAGAAACAAGTTAGAAGGAGTTTTTGAGCGAGTGACGTTAGCAGACCGAATGACGGAGGTTTCCGACGGGCTAACTATAGATTGTGAGAAGGCTTGTAATATGTGACTTAGTGGATTCACGATTAAGTTGGGAAGAGTGGACACAAGACTTTGATTCCGAACTACTATAATATCTTGTGTTTTCTAAAACTTTCTTAAGTTTCTACATATTTAGTTTTAGTACTTATTTGAAGCCCACAATACTTGGCTAAGTATTGAAGTATATATCCGAATTGAAACTTAAAACTTATTTCGAGCTTAAAATTAGGTTTTCTCAAAACAGAAAACTGAATTCCAGTCGATTTTTAGAACAAGTGCAAAACCTTTTAATACTTTTGCTGCATATACTTTGACTTTGATTTGGGGCCTAACAAATATTGATATGGTGCACATATAGATTTAGATAATCTTTTTTTTTTTCATTATGGTTGCTCTTAATATATTTAGATTAATACTCTTTTCTTTTATTTATTAAATTAAAATATACCATCTCCCAAAGAAAAGAAAATGCCATTTTTTTTAGGATAATTATGTTAATCTATCCTACGCTTTTACAATTTATGGAATTCTATCCCATTCTTTCAATTTTATGGAGTTCTATCCTATATTATGTTCTATTATGTAATTCTATCCCAAATTGCCACATCATACATTAGTTGCCATATCATTCTTCCACGTAAGCTATTAGGGCTGACATGGACCGATGATGTGGCATTAAATTTTATTTTATTTTTGTAATTTTTACTTTTAATAAAAAAACTAAATTTATTTTTGTAAGTTATTTTTTTTAATTTAAATTATTTTTTTACTTTAATTTTTTTAATGTATAAAATCGAAAAATTGATGTAACCCAAATCATTTTAAACTTAAATATAATATTATTAAATTTGTTATTATTAATTATTCTTATAAAATTAATTTTTAATCAATATTTAGCAACATAATTGAATTACAATAACATAAATCTTATATATAAATAATAAAATAAATTTTAAATATAAATATTAATTATAATTAAAATAATGACTATTATATAACAGTTATTATTAAAATCATTACATCCTCTCATCTTTAAATTTATCATTTAATTATAATTATTATTAAATATTTTCTAAATAAAAATTTTATTACAACGTCTTTAGATTTAATATTAAAAATCTACTATTACTTTCTCTCGTCTTTAGATTTAATATTAGAAATTATTATAAAAATCTCTTTTTAAATTAAATTGATTATTTAGAAAATATTTTATAATAATTACAATTAAATGATAAATCTAAAGATGAGAGGATGTAATGATTTTAATAATAATTGTTATATAATAGTCATTATTTTAATTATAATTAATATTAATATTTTAAATTTATTTTATTATTTATATATAAGATTTATGTTATTGTAATTCAATTATGTTGCTAAATATTGATTAAAAATTAATTTTATAAGAATAATTAATAATAACAAATTTAATAATATTGTATTTAAGTTTAAAATGAATTGGGTTACATCAATTTTTCGATTTTATACATTAAAAAAATTAAAGTAAAAATGATTTAAATTTAAAAAAAATAACTTAAAAAATAAATTTAGTTTTTTATTAAAAGTATAAATTACAAAAAAAATTAGAATTTAATGCTACATCATCGGTCCATGTCAGCCCTAATAGCTTATGTGGAAGAATGATATGGCAACTAATGTATGATGTGATAATTTGGGATAGATTACATAATAAAACATAATGTAGGATAGAATTTCATAAAATTGAAATAATGAGATATAATTCCATAAATTATAAAAATCTATGATAGATTACCCTTTTTTTTTAATTACCTACCGCCCTAACGAATGCCAGAATCATAGATTATTTATTCCGTATAAAAAAATTAAATGACGCACAAACCAATGTCTCTGTCTCTCTCCTCCAATTATCTGTCGTCGACTCGTCGTCCTGCTCCCTCTTTCAGGCAGTCAAGAGTTCCATTCCCAAATCCTATTCCTATTCCTATTCCTATTCCTGCCTCTCTCTCTCTCTAGTCTCCTCCGCCTCAACTGCAACTGCAACGTCGACCCAAGGCTTCACTTCATTGGTCTGTGCTCTTTTTTTTTTTTTTTTTTTGTCAGCTACTTCTCCATCTACCTCATTAAATAGTCCTAGTCCCATATTGGTACAATACAACTATTCATTTTATTTTGTTTTCGGCCGGAAGAATTGCGTTGCACTGTTTTCATTCATCATTTCCTTCTTCTTTTTATGCCTGAGTGTAATGCTGCTGACTTTTCGAATATCTCCTCACAACCTAATTTTCCTGTTTCTCTAATTGAAAATATCGAACAATGCGTGTCGTCTAGGGAAGGTCTCGTCTTTATCGTCAACTTTTAGAGAGAGAAGAGAGGGATGAGTGTGTGGACTATCTTAGGCTTAGGCAGAGGCAGAGTGAGGCTGCAACGATTTCCTTTTCGAAAATGTTGGGATGCATATTTCATGATTTCACTCCTCTTGATTACATTCTCAACAATTTTGCTACTCCGCCCTCTAAACTCAGTACCTTACCCGCCCACCGGGATCAACTTGCTTCCGCTCGACCCCAATGACGCAACCAATCCATATCACAATTGGGAAGTTTTCACGTTAGATTATGAGGAAATGCTGAAGAAGCTCAGGATTTTTGTGTATCCCGATGCCTTGAGGGGCAACGAATCCTCCCCTTCCGCTGCCATATTTCTCCCCCACTCGGATCCCTTGAATCCCAAAATAGGGAACTATTACAGCGAGCATGCCTTCAAGCTGGCTCTACTGCAGAGCTCCCTCCTCACCCATCGCCCCCACGAGGCTCACTTCTTCTTCATGCCCTTCTCAATAAACATCATGCGCTATCATCCCCTTCTGCATTCCGAGTCCTCCATTTCCACCTTTGTAGCCAACTATGTTGCGAGAATCAGCTCCGAGTTCGAGTTCTGGAATGCCTCTGGCGGCGCCGACCACTTCTTCGTCTGCTGTCATTCAGTCGGACGAGGGGCCACCTCCAAACACCATGATCTCCACAACAATGCCCTTCAGATATCCTGCTCATCCAGCTACTTTCAGAGGCTTTACACCCCTCACAAAGACATAGCACTCCCTCAAGTCTGGCCTCGTCCCGACCAACAAGCCTTGAATCCTCCGAACCGGAGGTCAGAGTTGCTGCCTCCCCTACTTTGTTAACTTATGAGTTTTGTGACATGGTGGGTTCGTTTCTGATGCAGGACTGAACTCATCTTCTTCGCTGGCAGAGTCCAGAACTCAGGCGCCCGGCAAGAGGTACTAAATCTATGGGGGAATGATTCTTCGTTTAGTATATTCGCAGGGCATTCATCAATGCCCTACGAGGAAGGCTTCAGGAGGAGCAGATACTGCCTCCACATCAAAGGGTACGAGGTGAACACAGCCAGAGTTGTGGATGCTATCCACTACGGCTGTGTACCTGTTCTCATATCAAATTACTATGATCTCCCGTTTGCTAATATCTTGGATTGGACCAAGTTTTCTATTACAGTTAACCAGAAAGACATCCCTCTCTTGAAAGACATCATAACCTCGGTGTCCGAGCAGACGTACCTTAACCTGTATAACAACTTGTGCCTGGTTAGGAAGCACTTCAGCTGGTCTGCTGTGCCTCGAAGTTATGATGCCTTCCATATGACTGCTTACCAGCTATGGCTGAGACGAGGCTTAAGCCGCGTTGCGTTCTAAACTGCATGTGTAAAAGCCATATGTATTCTTTGATATTAACACGATCTTCTTAAAATCTATGGTCCACTCATGATTCATTCTTCACAATGATGCACTGTTATGGAAATACTTGGAAAATGAAAAAAGAAATTAACAGATTATACATTCACAGTCTGATTCCAAACTTTCAAGTCTGTTTCGAGCTACAAAACAAAAATCATTGTTTATAATGCATAACTATCAAGAGTATTTCCTCTCGAGTAGATTGAACGGGTTGAGTTTTAATCATGAGACTGGTACGAGCGGCGCCTCAACTGGGACTCTTGATGCGGCTGCTGCAAGAAAATCTGAGTGGGGTCACTGGGATCAACATATCTGCAGAGAGATGAATTCATTCACAGTTAGCAGAAGCAAAATAAAACTGCACAGATAGAGAGTGTATGCAGTAAGAGCACATACGCGTGTCTCATCATCTCGTCCACAGGAGTTTGGGCAGCTTGGAGAGGGTCCACCCGAGGCTGTGCTGCAACATGCTGGTTATACTGTCGGACATAACCGATCAGGTTGAGGAAGAGAGGGATGAATGTTCCACAGCCGCCGTCCTTGAACAGAATCTTGAAAGAATGAGTAGAATAAAGAGCCCTGTTCTCATTTTCAGGCACAACCTAGAGGAAACGGTTGCACAAGATTCAGGCCCCATCAAGTAGAATAATAGATGAGGAACATAAGTTGTTCATGCTTACAGGCTCTACATGGCCAGAAAGGTTGTTACAGTGGAAGATTGGCTGGTGGAATTTCTCATCATGAACAAAGAGCTGCATTGTGAATTCCAAGTTGAAGCTATTGCAATCATCTCAAAAGAAAATTAAACCTATATATATAGGATAGAAAGCCCTTCCAAGAATATTGTAAGGTTCTGCTCCAACTCCACCACCCCAGGCACCCCTCCCCCAAGAAATAAATTAAAGACCAGAGGAACTTGAAATTTGCAATTTCAGGATGAAAATAGAACCAATAGTAACACAAAATATAGAAAAAAAATGTAGAAGTTATGCATACCAGGGGCATATCAAAAGCAAAAAGATTCCCAACAGGTTTCTTTGCAACAAAAACAATGCGGATATTTGACAAGTAAATAGTTCCTTTTGCTTTAACTGTTCCACCGTGAGTGCTGCAATGTAAAACAAGAAAAGTGAGTGTTGTGTGATTCCAAACTTCAAATGTCATCGAAGTCAAGTTGGCACAATTAGTAAATGAATGAAGAGCTGATGCATTATGCATCAAACAACATGAAGAGATGACAGATCAATCAATCAGTCTCGACGATATATATTCATTAAGATTGTATATTTTTAAAAAAAAAAAAACTCAAGAGAGACTGTGTTATAGAACGTGCCCTGCCATAATTGAACACGAAAACCAGATGATTATGAACACGAGAGCCTACGGTTTTCACAGCATTACATGTATTGAACGAGAATTCGAAACATTTTAAGGTCGTGAAAACGAGTGCCAATTGATTAATCAAAACGGGAGGGATCATGCTAAGAAATGGATTAAAAGAACGCAACAAGAAGAAAATGGGTCGGAACGACAACAGAAAGGGGATGAGAAAGAAACCCGGGGATCTTGTCGATCTCGAACTCGACGCCGTCTCTAACAAGGACGAATATCTCGTTGAAGAATGGCACCGGCATCCCGTTCAAAAAAAGTTGAGGATTCAGAGCCATGTCTCCCTCTGATTCAATTCAGATGCGTTGCTGATGAAGATTAAGGAATTTCGAAACGCAAACAGAATAACAGATGACGGTGATGTCTGCGTGGGCGGGCATGAAAAATCTCTACGATAATCTCTTAACTTCAGGAAAGTAGATTTCGATATTAAAATTTTAGTTATATATAATATTACTAGATTTACACATGTGCGTTGCACGAATTGTATTTTTATTATCTTATTTAATATAAAATATAATTATAAGGTTATATAATTCGACGAATTACCCTTCTATGTAAAATCTAAAAAGTAATTTGATAAAACAAGTTATTAAAACACAAAGCTTATAAAATAAGATCAGTTTGTTTTACAAAATTAACCTATCAAAAAATTATACTCCTTCGATCCCGCCTCATTAGTCTCATTTTCCATTTTCGTTTGTCCCATTACAGTAGTTCAATTTTCTAAAATGGAAATAAATCTCATACATCAATAAAATATTAATTTCACTATACTCACACACATTGGTTACTGTGCTGGGTCAAAATAGGACTAATGACCCGGGACGGATGGAGTATTTTTTAGAATTATACTTCTATTGTTTTGAAATAGAAAATAAGATAAAATGGTGAAACTATAAGGTTTTATTGAAAAGTTGAAAGCGATACATATGATTTTGTCAAAAATGTGGAGTATTATATTTTATTAAAATATACGTATTTGTAATAATATAAAAATATATCAAATCAAACAAAATTAAAAATAAAATAAAAGTGATGTGGTGTGATTATTTACACATGTGCTATGCGCGAATAAAATGAATAATATCTTATTTTTTGATATTAAGACATAATTAACAAAGTTATACTCCCTCCGTCACGATAGAATCACTTATCAAATCGGGCGTCCCAACCAAATTGGCTCATTTAAAAAAATAACAATTTTTCACACTCAATAATAAAATATTAATTCCACTTACACTCACACTCTTTAATTTCCGTGCCGAAAAGAATGGGGCTATTTTAGCCGGGACGGAGGTAATATATCTTAATGTTTTGAGCTATTTTTATAAATATATATTGATCATATTAAATTTAATGTATTATAATATAAATTATTGTTTGTATTATACGTTAAACTATATGCATTAATTTAATAATTATAAAAAGAAATATATCAAGCACAAAGTTTATGAGATTTGATTTAAATATTATCCCATAAATAATATTATATTTATATAATTTAAAAAATAATAAATGTAATAAATTAGTGACATATAATATTTTAAAGAAAAAGTGACAAACATAATTTTATTATATTTTATTATTATTTATTTATATTTATATAATAATCGATAATAAATAAAAATAATAATTTAATATTTGACGAAAATAATTTATTTCACTACTCCTCCTTAATATAATAGATACATTTATAGATTTTGTCACTACATTGATTTTTTATTTTAAATTTATTAAACAATAGGATATTTTGTTGATTTATATATATATTACTCCCTCCGTCCCACCTCAATTGTCCCACTTTCCTTTTTCGTCCGTCCCACCTCAATTGTCCCATTACTTAAAAAGGCAATTTTTTCACACTCAACAATAAAATATTAATTCCACTCAACTTACTTTACACTCACACTCCTTGGTTATTGTGCCCGGTCAACCCGGGACAATTCAGCCGGGACGGAGGGAGTATATGCTATAGTTTAAATTATAATATACTACCTCCGTCCCGCGCTATTAGTCCCATATGGTTTCGGCACAGGAACCAATGTTTGTGAGTGTAGTGGAATTAATATTTTATTAATGAGTGTGAAAAAGTTTGTCATTTTAGGAAATGAGACTAATAGAATGAGACAGACCAAGAAAGCAAATGGGACTAATAGAGTGGACGGAGGAAGTAATAATAAAGCTGTCAAAAGTTGAAAATCTCACCCTCCACGATGAAAGTGACTAAATTAGGGGACATGTTTGTATAAATAATAATAATAATCAACCAAAACATTAAAAAAAAATTAAAAAAATAGCGAAAATAGTTGTTACATGACTACTCCGTACAATCGATCGATGTAATTAGAAATTTATTAAATATATTTAATCATATGTAAAACGGTTAAATATTTTAATAAATATTTATATACGGTTAAATGTTTTAGTAAATATTTATATATGAAAATCATTCAGAATTTATTATATATATTTTTGGGGAGTAGAAACTGTTTTAGTAAGAATATTTTGTATGAGACATTTTTTAATAGATTTGTAAATAAATAATATGGTAATTAAATAAATGAAAATATTTAGGCGGGAACGGTTATTTTGGGACTGCTTTGTTATAATATATTAATAGATGTTAATCTTGATGTTTTAATTGTAATTAAATAATATAGATTTTTTAATTATGTAAATCATAAAAATTGTATGATACTGTTTATTTATAAAATATACATGTCATATTACATTGACATATATTTATCTTGATTTTTTTAAAAATTTAAATAATGTTAGATTTTAATTTAAACATTGTTATTATTAATTTTTGGTTTTTTGGGTATAATATTTAGATGGGGAGGGTGTTTCTTGATGCAACTCAAAATACATGATTAATTGATCTTAAACAAAATGCTTAATCACTTGCATTCTTAGATCAAGACTTATATATACTTCCTATGTCCCTTACTATTAGTCTCATGTCCCTTACTATTAGTCTCCTATAGATGGGCACAGGAACCAATATTCAACAAGTTTAATAATTTAATATGTATTAAATGAATAATTAGTCTATTACAAATTATCAAAAGGGTAAAATTTTTGAGAAAAACTGTAACATTACACCTCCGACAGCCATCGTCGGCGGCAACAAGCCGATCGTATGAAAAACAATCAGTTAAAAAAAAGGGTAGGAGCAAATTTTCCATCACTCCTCACTCTTACGCTTTTCTTTCTCTCTCACCTCTTTTTTGACAATACAATCAAAAATCATGGTTGCTTCCTTCCATCTCCAAACCCTCCTCCACAAATCTCATTTCCTCGGCTAAACAAACCTATCAGCGCTTGCACAAAAGCTACCTCCCAAACTCCACCTCAAAAACACAACCACTGCCAAATTCAACCTCTTCGAAATCCTCAGCAACAGGAGCCTCTGCAACGACGAGGAGGACCTGCAGCAAGAGATCAAGAAAAATATGCAAGTCTTATCCAACATTGGCTATTGGCCGCCGAAATCCTGACATCACCGCCGCCGTCCACAGCTTCCAAATCCCAGCAGCTTCAATGACTGTCTTCACTAGGCATCAATGCTGCTCACCGTGGTCTTATACGACCATGTTTTAGTTCCCACGATGCGCCGGAGAAGAGAGGAAAGGGTTTGAAGAGAAATGAGACTGAGGGTGCGGCGGGGAGGGAATGGGAACGGATAAATGTCTTTTAGGGTTTGGGATAGTTTGGTCATTTAGGGTTAGATGAGGGATAAATTAATTTATTTTATCATTTTAATTTACTTTAATTATTTACAAAAAAATAGAAATGGGACTAATAGGTGGGACGAACGAAATGGAAAGTGAGACTAATAGTGCGGGACAAAGGGAGTAATTATTTTTGTATACGGAATATTTCACTTTATATTTTCTTGATATCTAATGCCCTAAGCTCGGGGTATTAAATATATATCGAACTTAGGGGTGTAATCGAACCGAGTCGAGTGGAGTAGTGTCGTGCTCAAGTTTGACTCGTTTAGTTTCGAGTCGAGCTTTGAGCTTTTTTCTCGAATACTTTGATGTTCACGAACTTTATCGAGCTTTAATCGAGCCTAAATAAACTTTCTAAATTTATAATATATTTAAAATTTTCATTATTATTTTGAAGAAAAAAGTTATTTATTCCAAAATTAGTATCATATTAATGTTCAAATTCTTAAATTTCTCATTATTAGAAAGATGTATCATTCTTGTTACTCCTAAATCATGAAAATACTATTTTTATAAAAATAATTATTTATATTTCTTACTAATTTTAGCTAACGAGCCTGCTCACGAGCCCACGAGTCGAATACTATGATGCTTAAGTTTGGTTCGTTTAATAAACGAGCTTTACTAAGTGAATTCGAACGAACTTTTATCGAGTCGAGATCCGAGTAGCTCACAAATATTTTTGTTCATTTACACCCCTAATCGAACTACATGTATTAGCGCATGTTTTTTTCATATTAAACTTGGATATCAAACTATTAGAAGTAAAGTTTATTTAGTAATTTCCTATGTATTAAAAATCTATATATTTAATCTCTCTCTTCATTACTTTAATTTCTTCAATAATATAAGATATCATATTATAGCGATGACTCTTGCGCTTCATTAATATCATTTATGCTTTCAATCAATTGTAGCGCTTCATTAATATCATTTATGCTTTCAATCAATTGTACATACCTCGTGCAGATTCGTTTCAGTACCATATTGTTTTTTTGTTTGTGAATTCGAATTTTCAAACTAAAATGATTTCACCATTTGTATTTTTCAATACAAAATTTAATGTTTCCTCTTTGACTATTATAAAACAAATACTCCCTCCGTCCCACTTCATTAGTCCCTCTTTCCGTTTTCGTACGTCCCATATAATTATCCCCTTTCCGAAAATAGAAAAAAATTAGGGAATTTTAACACTAAACATAATTATTCAAATCCTAATTTATTATTCCTAATCTACCCCCAACCCTAAAACAAACCCCCCAGCAGCCTTACACTCATTCACTCAAAACCCTAAATCGAAACACTTCATCTGCCGCTCGTTTTCTCATTCTCTGAAACCCTAAATCGATTCACTCTCACCGCCGCTCGTTCTCTTTCGCTGCTCGTCCTCTGTCCCTCTATCCTTCTCTTATCTGCTGCTCATTCTTTGTCCCTCTATCTTTCTCTCATCCGCTGCTCGTTCTTTTTCGCTGCTCGTCCTACCCGCGATGAAGAAATCGCAAGACGAATCGTCCTTGCTCCTGTTGCCCCTGTCCTCTATCGATGTTGCTGGTGATGACCCCGTCTGGGGGGAGATATTTGGTCAACCGACGAAGGATTAAGCCTTAGCTCCCTTATCCAGAACAGGACCTCCAACTTTGAGTCGCCCCTTAGCCTAATTTCTTCCCCAATTGGAGTTGTTGCCGCCAGTCCAAGAGGATTCGTGGTTGGTCGACAAGACAGAGGATTCTCCCTTTGCCGACGTTCCTGACACGGAGGATCAAACACCGATTCTGAGTGGGCCTTACACAATGGACACAGCGACTCTGGCGATTGCAGCGCATGAAGCTCGATTCCTACTGGAATCGCAGATGGAGGTGGTTCGGAAATTCTGAAAAATCCAATTTCCAGGGATTCGGTGAACTCTTATCCCCAAAGTTAATTTTTGAGCATGTGACTGTGACTTCCCTTGTCCCTTTTCATATGGTTATGGTTATGCTGCTTATGGTTATGGTTGGACTGTGGCTATGGTTATTGTTGCATGTCACTGTGACTCCCCTTCCCTTTTCATATGGTTATGGTTATGCTGCCTATGGTTATGGTTGGACTGTGGCTATGGTTATTGTTGCATGTCACTGTGACTCCCCTTGTCCCTTTTCATATGGTTGATGTTTCAAATCTATTGTGGGTTTTTTAAGCTACTGTGCTAAGATGATTTAAAATTGTTCACACATTCATTTTTTTAAAAATTCTGAACACATTCATGATCCACTATATGTGTGAAATGTGTTTGGCCAATTTGAAGTGGTTTCTTTAAACTGATTTTGGTTAAAGTTTCAAGTTTTGCAAGCCATGATAATGCTTTAAAAACATTCAACTGATGCCTATGCTTTACAAAATGAACTTATGTGGCAGTTGTACAAAATTCTTACTAATGCCGATGCTATACAAAAAGCATGCCTATGCTATACAAAAAGCAAGTCATGGAATTGTTTTACAAAAAACTGAGTGATTGCCTATGCTTTCCAGCTGTCTATTTGCATTCCCAAATCTTCAATCAACTTCTATTTCCCATTTGTTTGCCTTGCTTCAATTAAGTAGGATAGGCTGTCCTTAACCAATTCCATAGGCAATTATAAGTTTCTTGGTAATTGATTAAGAAATATAAGAGCATCTTTCTTCATATGTGGCAGCTTGTAGTTGTTACAGCCCTTGACCTTCAATATTTCTACTAAACAGGATTGTAGAGACAAAAAAACCTTGTTCAATGTCATAGGTTCTAGGTCTGCTATCACTGCATTAACTAGTTCATTTGCATCCTTGCATGCATGCTGTTGTCGTAGGCTCTGTATAGCCCTAAAAAACCCTAGATCATTCACATTAACATCTGGACTGTTTGGTGGTTGTTGCACCAATGAAATCTTAAATCCATATGAATCTGCATATGCTCTAAAGTCTGAATCATAGTCATTGATATGGGGCCTCACATTATCTTGTTCGATGTAAATGGTTTTACTTAACCATTCAGGCCACTTAGCCTTGATTGATGGTAAAATCTGAAAAACAACATTAGAATCTGAAAATCAGAGAGGTTTTATGAGAATCTGAAAATCTGAACAACAAGCCTAATTTACATGCATAAGAAATACTCCTATTAGAATCTAAAAATCTGAACAACAAGCCTAATTTACATGCATAAGAAATACTCCTATTAGAATTTGAAAATCTGAACAACAAGCCTAATTTACATGCATAAGAAATACTTCTATTAGAATCTGAAAATCAGAGAGGTTTTATGAGAATCAACTCATTTTTACATGCATAACAACATATAAATTGTTGGGAATTATCCCTAAAATCTCCCTTAGGACTTATTTATAAAAGGTTTTGTTGAATCAAACCTTATTTAATTTGGTCGATCATTT